>JALNIO010002129.1:28763-46146 GCA_023509875.1 Rugonectria rugulosa | reverse complement strand
AAAAAATATTCCCGTCAGTGATGATGACCCAGGAAGGTGCGACCGCGGAAGCACGGGCTCCTGTCCAACTTTTTTTTTTCCTTCCTTTTTTTGCTACCCGCTCCTTCTTGGCGACGGGGGCATCCAATGGAATTCGCAGAAGCCTTTTCGCCCTGTTCTGGTGCCTTGCGAAATGACCCACTGGATCAATCGTCGGAAGCCGCCGAAGTACAGGGTCTTCCAGGGATTGAATGCGCTGCAACGTCGCTGAGAGGAAGGCGCGAACCGTCCAGCGTTGCCGTGTCGCGGTGCCTGCCACTGCCAGGCAAACCGGTTTGCTATTGGTGTCAACACCATAGTTTTGGAACACACACTGCACAATCACGCTTGATTACAGCTTCATTTGTGATGTATAGTTTCCTCACGTAAGCTTCCTTGGCAAGAATTAGTCCTGCAAATCTCTCATCCTGCCTGCCTTAAAGTGAGGCTTTCATCCACTTCCCTTCATCACTCCCATCGGACGTCTCCGATGCACAGTCGCTTAGCACCGCTCCGAAGCTTGAATACCCCGAAATGATCCTTCTTCAGTCCATTCAAGTCACCAAGAATGCTCACAACATCTATCATCTGGTGATGGGATAAATCGGGTTGAGAGGCAAGCCTCGTAATGACGGAGGTAGGAAGCATCTTGTACATGCATGCATAGAGTATTTGGAGGTCATCCCATGTGGTAGCACTCACAGCCACCGCCAATCTCAGCTCACGCCCGTTTACCTCGGTGCCTTAGGGTATGCGAAAGTCAGCCCCGTACGGATACCTGCACCCAGAGGCCAATGCATACAGATACGCAGCGGTCATTCACCGGGCAGCCATCTGCACTACAGAGGTTGGCCCCAATTCTGAACCGATGGCTACATCAACAGGCCTGCAGGCCTCGTTAGATCGGGAGCCAAATCCCAAGGTTTGTTATACGTTTCCATAAAGGGCTCAGAGTACTAACGTAGGTGTAAAACTTGTGGCTCTTGCATTACGGTCGGAAAGAGAGCAGCGTCGTCAAACCGTCAACCCCTATACTGCCGACGAGTCTGTTCCGGAGGAATGCTCCACGAACGATAGGCCAACGGCTTAGTATGGCTTCCAAATATCGTGAGATCATAATAACGTCGAGAGACGTAGACTCCTTCAGCCGAGCATTCTGAATCACTTGGAGGTAAAGTCCAAGTACTTTTTCCGTGCCTTGAAACCCAATGAGACCTAACTTGGAACCCTGAATATTCTTCCACAAGTCGACCGGTCATTCTTACTTTCTAGGTGAGACAGAAAGCAAGTGACATTGGGCAGATATCAGGCAAATAAACTAAAAATAAGTCTCATGAATAAGGCCTCAGATCCTTAGTTCGGGTTTCAGACAGAAAACCAGAACATTGAGGTCTTCAACCAGGGCTCCGTTTGCCCAGATACGAAATTCGTGATGCCTTCGAGTCTGCTCGCAAAGGGTTCAAACGAGTTAAAAACGAAGTGATCTCGGAGACCGGGATGGTGGCGGCGGTTCGTCTTAACATCTTTAAGCAAGATATCTCGCAGGATCCTCTATCTCAGGGTCAAGGCTGTCTCAATAGAAGGGAGTCACTTCGATACCATCATTGGACCAGGCCTAATTCCTTATGATGACCCGTCTTTTCTCTCGTTATAACCTCTCCATCCCTTTTCTCTCTTTCATCTTTGTACCGCACCCTTCTTCCGAGCCTCCCAGAAACACACCTTCGCGAGAAACTACAGAAACGACAACACAGACGCGCGACTCCTTCGGAATGGAGGCCAGAAAGTCCGAAAGCAAGGCCAAGTCAGCTCGGCCAGCCTCGGGTGCCCTCAACGAGGATAACATTGGCGGCGATGTCGACAGAGAGGCTCTCGCGATCCAAAACATCCTCCCTGGAACCAAGGACGTCCCGAAGCTCTACAAGGAAGTCGTTATTTTAATCAAGAACTCGAACGTCGGGAGCGTCAAGAAATGGGCCGAAACGACGTTTTGCAGGAACTTCAGAGGGTGGTTAGATGCGGTCAACCACGACGCTCGACCAGGGCTCGATTTCTTCATTGCGGCTCTCGCCGGTCATTCAGCTTTCTTGGAGGCTCAGAATGGCAAAACCAAGTTCTTGCACCAAGTCAGAAATCGTGGTTTGATCGATTGGGCCAACGGCGAAATTCAACGGCTGAAGAAGTCTTCAAAGAAACGCGTCACCGAGGCTATCAAGCCCATCAAGACTGAGCTGAATGAGGACTCGAGAGGGCCCGGGAAGTTGGATTCTGTGAAGAGTCACCCCAAGCACCCTGACACGGCCATTCCATCGATCGAGGCCACCACTGAAGGGAAGGGACAGCAAGACACCATTCGCCCTTCCGCCCAAATCCCTCAACACGAGACATCTCCCTTTCAAGATATCCGCACGCCAAAGAGAAATGCCGTCGCGCTGTCCGACACCAAAGGCTCCGAACCGGTGACCAAGGTCCCAAAGCTCGACCATGACTTCCGCCCTGCAAGAATTGTCCTTCGCGATGCGGAAACGCAGACAGACGGTGAAAAGATGAACAACTGGATCTTTGAACAGATGGCAAAGCACGCCATCCCCGACAAAACTTTATTCGAAAATGCCATCTCACAGCAAACGAAGGATATTTTGGAGATTCTTCCTGTTACGATAAAGCAGGCGGTTGAAACCGCTGTTGCCAACGAGCTGGCCGTCCAAGCCTCCAACAGCAGCCGCCAAACCCATGCCGGTCATTCGGCGGGAACAGAAGTTTCTTTTGCCCGACCGGCTTTCCAAACCGTCATCGAGCCCGTCAGCTCCCGATCTCGCATCGTTGACTCCTCCAACTACCAATACGAGTCGGTTCCCCTGGAGGGGCGAGGTGGCAGCCGAGCGATGCCCCCAAACTTCGAACGTCTTCTGGAACTGAACGAATATCGCATCTCGCGACACAGCGACCAACGCAGGGGCTAAGTGCTTGATACTCATTTAGGTAGTTATTTATGATGGTCTTATAATGATGAGGGGCTAGGTTAGGCTCGCCACCTCAGGGACAAATTTCTAGCAACAACTCATATGCAGAGAAAGATATCACGCAGTTTTATTCCATCTTTCTCCCAAATGATTATCAAGTTTTCCGTTTAAATCTTATTTAATCAGCATAGAGGCTTCAAGTAACTTGTAGGTCTTGCATCATTTGTGATTGTTGGTGGTTGGTATACTTCTCTTCAACTCTCACTCCATTCATCTCACCCTGGCATTCCCGACCTCAAAGCAAGCCTTTGTTCAACTTGAAAGTAATAAGTTATAAATCCGCTTTTGTTTCCTGCATCATATTGTGTCGTTATTTGTCTCATGTTTGCCACAAGATGCACATTCTAGCCCCGTGGCATCTTCTCCTTTCTCGTTTCTCGGTCCACGATGGCTGGACAAACTCTAGAGTTGGAGGGCCAACAACTATGCATCTTCCAATAACCGGTTTGCACAGGTCTATTCAACGAGTAAATTTAATTCCCACCCTCATGTAAGAACGTTCTGCAGATGGGTCCAGGAGTGTCGGTCCAGCAACACACCCAGAAGAGGGCATCCGCATACTTTTCTCTACCAATGCCTGATAGAACTTTACCTTGACACTGGCAAGTGTGGCAACATGAGGTGCATAATAACAATGGCTTATTTCCAAGTTTGGATCTTTGAGAGGTTGGTCTTTCCCCCGCCTTCTTGCTCTGGCAACTGCCCCCCTCGTGCCCTGCATTGTTTCCTGAGACGCTGCTTGACTGGCATCCAAGCTCCTTGTGCTGGACTCCTAGTCTTTCGACTTCTCACTTAGCTTTTACCGCAGCCATCTATCTCTACTCTGTCTTGGTTCTATATTCCATCGCTAAACACTCTCATTATTTGGATCAAGTCCCGCCGTCCACTCGCTTGTCAACGGTACCGCCTTCGCAGCCTGGCCCCAAACAAACATTTACTCAGCTAATCATTTTCCCAGGTTTAATTTTGCCGACAGCATCCCATCATCGACCTCCTATCACACTTATCTCATATATAACCCGATTCGTCGACATTGACCCCTTTTCTTGTCGCCTCCCGAGCATCTTCATTTACGACTCAAACCTCTCGAATCAAGATGCCATGTCAGGGCAATTGCCCCAGCTCTCTAGCAGAACAGCATGCAGAAGAACTTGGATGCCCTTGCGTTCAGGAGGATGCAGAGGCTTATGCTGAATTTTGGGCTTACATGGTAGATGAACTTTGGGGATGCTTTCTGGAAGATACCCGTTCTTTGAGTCTACTTGATCAACGGGCCATGGCGCTTCGAAAGGGATGCCTGGAGAATAAACGCGTACTCCGCATATATTTTGATAGTCAGATCGCGAGGATGCGACAATTGCTGGATGGCAGGATTAGGATTGGTTCATTGCGGCCCTGGCGAGACTGGCTTGAGTATTCGGCGCGATTTGGAATACGTCAACTTCAAGATCGCGAGGAGAACTGCCTTCAGGTTCTTCAACGCTCCATGGACAGGATTCGGATCGATACAGAGCAGCGCCATACTGAAAGGATCAGGTACAACATGTTCTAGTCGAACTCAGCTGATGATGACGGAGCGGATGCTTGGTATGGGTTTTCGGAGTGGCATCTGCTATAATAGCTCTTTTTAAATAGCGATTCTAGGAAAGTCATTGTTGAGTTGGATCAATAGACAAACCTCAGCGGTTGAGTCTCTATACATCCCCCATTACAAGACTGCCCATTGCGTACAGACAACGCCCATAGTCTCTGCTGTTCTAGCAGGCAGGTTGAGTCATAGGACCAAGTCTACATGACACCAACACATCCCAAAGGATCAAGTAAACCGACGCAAGACCCCTAAGTAGTTAAGTGGAAGATTATGCTGAATAAGATCGTGCCAAATTCTTAGTGCTGGTTCATCTGGTGGCATTTTTTTCTTCTAGTCAAGGGTGCGTCGATGCAAAGAAAGTTAATTCCTCCCCTCCCAACATGAGGTCTGAACTGATGAGTACCTAGGGTGAATGAAAGCTATGCGGCTTAGCGAAGTAAACTCATTTACCAATGCTGAGCAAAACATAATGTCGACATTGGGCGAATGCCTGCTATGGGTGACCTTTTTCCTACTTTTCAATTTGCTGTTTCTCGTGTTCTCCTTTCTCTCATCGTCTAAAGAGGAAGATTCTTCCCTCTTCTGTTCCCTCGTCAGCGCTTCTGTATTTCAAGTTCTCTGACCCGTCGAGCACGCACGGCAATATAAGACCCGCGATGCTCGGATGATGATTGGGCACTTGTATGTCCGCGATTCTATTTTAATACTTCAGGTGAATCTAATCTTTCAGTCATATCCAGTCAGAATTCTGCCTTATCTTGATGCAGGTCTCGACAACCAATGAGCCTGAGCAATTCAAGTCTTTGAGCGTGCCGTAGCTTCCTTCCTCCGAAAATGCCAGGATGCCCGCCCGTCTCCACTTCGGTGTGAAGAAAAAACTACCCTAGACCCCAGGTTTTGATCCAAATCGCGATCGTCGGTCTTGGCTGACATGGAGAAATACACTGGGTCAATGTCTAGACCTACTTCTATGGTACGAATTGCAGCTTAGGAAATCTTTGGTTCCTGGTGCAAGCATATCAACCAGATCTTGGAAATTGCTACATATTCCCTTGTCAGCGTCCGAGCGGTTTCAACGGTGGAAACTTGGACTGCATTGGCGCTGGACCAGAGTTGGCCGGAACGGTCGTGCATGAGGGGAAGCGTTGAAAATTGGTGTGAATGCATCGTGATTGGGCTGGCCTGCCGACACAGCCATTGTGTAACAAGGCGACTGGTGCCTGTGTGTCCAGGTGACGAATGCGAGTTGTTTTCCCCCTCCCCCTTGGACCCCTTGAGAGATGACGCCTCCAGGCCATCACCAGCACAAGCAATCAGCGTCAGAATCATTGTCACAGAAGACAAAAGTCAACGGCCCCTCGCCCTTATCTTGATCCACCGTGTCCCCGACTTATCGACGGCCAAGAGATAGGCACGTACGGGCCAAGACCCGACGACCCGGGACAAAGAAAACGATCGGATCCGGCGGTCTCCCTCTCGGTGTTTGTGGAGAAGAGGGGGCGAGTTGCGTCTTGGCTGCCTCTTTGAGACTAGCACTTCCGGGCCTCTTCTCTCTCCATCATGACCTCGTCTGTCCATACAAGTTGATGAGGAGGCCTTTGCCGGCAGCTCTACTCGCTCATTCTGCTTTGGAGCCGGCTTTGAGTTTGAAGAAAAAGAGCAGAGAGACAGAGAGAAAGACGAAGAAAGAAAAACTTCCTTGCCCTTGTTGGCTAATGTGCGGCAACCTGTCACTACTCCTCCGTAATTATACATCTTTGGGTCCCGAGGCCTAAACTCCCCCCCTTGCGCAGACGCGGAACTGGCCGATCCTATAGGCTCCCTGCGGGCTTCCATCCCGGCCTTCTATGCTCAAACTCTCTCATTCTCTCGCCCATTTCTCTCTCATTCCACCTTCTCGTCTCCTCATCCCATGTCCCCATCAGCCGATATTCGATCTGAAGGAGGAGGAGCCGCCGACAAGCCATGCCACAACTGTCGTCGACGCCGTCTTCGATGTGATCGGACGGTCCCACACTGCTCCAAGTGTGTATCTCGTGGCATCGAGTGCCTGGGCTATGGCCAGCTGTTCCTGTGGACCGGGGCCGTTGCGTCCCGGGGCAAGCTGGCTGGTCAAAAGTCGAGCGCCGCCCTCTATCCTGCTGCCTCCCCGGGGCCGACCCCGAGGCGGAAGCATCGTGAGAGCACCTCCTCCGTGAACACCTCCGTGGCCGCCTCGACCCCGTCCGAGACCGACTCCGAGGAAGGCCGCATGGTCGTGGACACCGACGTCGTGTCCAGCTTTGGCGACGATGATGCTGCCTACGCAGCTGGCGGCGACGCGCAGCTCGCCTGTATCACCGCCCCCAACCTCTTCCAGTCCGAGTACGAGAACGACACTCCCGACCACCTCTCGGCAGCCACCCCTTGGGTTCTCGTCGATCCCTTATTCCAAGACATGAAGCACACCCAGAGGCAGTATCTCGCTTATTGTACCTAGTCCCCGCCTCCCATTGGTTCTCTGAGTCCCCTTGTTGGACATGGCTGATGGCATCACAGTCTCATCGCGGCTCTGTCGAGACTTTGTCGCTGATGACGTGCCCGAGCGCAACCCCTTCCGAAGTCTCCTGCCTTTGACCCAGTCACACCCTCTTCTTCGTCAGGTCATCATAGCTGCGTCGGCTACGCACATGTACAACCGCTCAAGGCCCTGGCTGAGCCCCGACTCACTCGACCGGGGCGATGGCCCAAGACGCCTGCTGGTGGACGCGCTCGTCGCGAAGCAGCAGGTGCTGCAGATGATGTCCACCGCGCTGCAGGACATTGATGCCATCGACGGTGACGTGCTTCTCGCCTCTGTCCTGTTCCTCATCAACGTCGAATTGATCGAGTCTGGCAAGCACAATTGGAAAGCGCACTTACATGGCGCAGGTAGGATCATGTCAATTCTCCCTGCTTCGAATGTCAACGAAAGCTTGAGGAATTATCTCTTCTCGGATTGCTTCGTGTATGTGTTTGTCTGATTAATTTACTCCAGCAACTGTTCTAATCTGGCTGCAGCTACTACATTTTGGAATCGACCTTTCGCCCCTTTGCTACCGGCTCAGACTCATTCTTCCGCTCCGACGAAGGCTTCAAAATATTTGCAAACACCATCAACAATTACTACTGTTGCCCTCCTGAGATCCTCGAGATCATGTTGACGGCTGCTCAACTATCGAGCAAGGTCTCAGGTGAGTTTGTGTCGTCTGATATGATCACGACTGCTGGCACGGCCCTCTTCAACCGAGCGCAGAGTATCGACGTAATATCCTGGGCGAGACAAGTCGAGGCGCTGCCTTCAACGTATAGCGATCCTGTCCTGAGCCGGTTCCGCGTGGCTGCAGCACACAAACTGGGACTTTGCCTGTACATTCTGCACGCGATACCCCATCTACATGAAGTGTTCGGCGAAGAAATGGCCGATAGCCTGCTGGATGACATTCAGAATGCACTGATTGCTATTCCTGAAGATGATCCAAACTTCAAGGCTACATCTTGGGTGACGTTTGTGTTTGGGGCCAGCGTTAAGACCCCAGAAAGAAAAGAGTGGGTTATTGATCGTATCAAGCGGTTGATTCTGGAATCTCCTTGGGGATATTGGTACGCGGCGAGGGATGCGCTGCAGAAGCTTTGGGCGCTTCAGGCAGACGATAACCAGAACAAGAGCTGGGTGCAGCTGCTCCGGGAATATTCCATGGACTTGTTGGTGGTTTAAGAGCTCCGGCTCTTATTATTGCTCTGGTCAACTGTTGGAGGCGACTTCACTGTTGACCGAATCCAGATCTCATTATGCTCACTTCCCAGCAGGCTTGAGGATACAGCGGAGGTTTGGTGTTCCTTTCTCGAGATTTGATGTCTCCTAGTTTGGGGCAATATTTTGTGCTTGATCATGATACCCTTTGCAATGGCGTCTCGGGATGGGATAATTGAGTTGACAGGGATACCAAGAAACACGGTGGACGTTTCTCGCTTTGGAGTAGGATTAGTATGGTTGAAAACAGGGTTTGCTTTCAAGAGGCGTGTATTGATTTGCGAGGAAATATGTTGAATCATAAAGTACTTGGTTACCCTGACTCTGATTCTCTGCCACTTCTCAATCCTCGTTTAATCTACGAGGAGATCGGCCATGCTTGCTATGCAACAAGCGTCAAAACTCTTAGTGCTTGCAAATTGACTACTGATATTCATCATGCGATATTTCTATCTGAAGAAGGCAATTTAAACATTGTCTACCTCTGAGCTTCTAGTTTGATACGACTTCTGCCGAAAATATATTCTTTTTGCCCACTTCCACGCCTCGGACAACGCCATAAAAACTCCCACATCAATGAACACAATGGCCCATTCCCAGCTGATGCCGGTGTGCTTGAAGACGACGTGGTTCAAGACGGGGATATACAGCGTAGCGAATACGACAAAGAATACCACCGTGACGGCGTAGAACAGAAACTGGTTCTCCCAGAGGTGCATCGCCCAGGCCCTGAAGCCGTCGGGCATGTAGAACAGCGAGCGGCGGAGGTCGATCAGCCCCCAAGCGAAGAGGAGGAAGATCCACGTCATGGTCGAGTAGCACGTCGCTCGAGCCCTGAAGACGGGCTCGCATGTCTCGAAGTACTCGAGGTTGCAGTCGATGCCGAGGTGGCCGTTGTTGAACCCGAAGATGACCAGGGAGAAGGACCCGAGGACGCAGCCGGACATGAAGGTCCCGTAGACGACCATGTCGATGAGGAACTCTGGGGTGAATACGCCGTAGTGAAGCTGGAGGGGTGGTTAGCAAGGGTGCACCTCTTTCCCAACGACTGGGGTATGTATGCTTACATTCTGCGGCGGCCTGTCGAGGATATCAGGAACTGCCTTCTCGAAGCCAAGCCCCGTCTCGCAGAAAGCTCCGGTCCCGAGCAGCATCCAGATAATCTCCACGGGCGTGAGCTGGAAGACGGAGACACCTGCGTCGTCCTTGAAGGCGAGGCCCGCGAGGAGGGTGACAACGAAACCAATGTTGGCAGCCAAGACGTGCAAGATGAACTTTTGGATGTTGTCAAAGATGCGTCGGCCCTCCTCGATTGCATTGAGGATGGAGGCGAAGTTGTCGTCGGACAGGATGATGTCGGAAGACTCCTTGGCCACGTCCGAGCCGCTGCCCATGGCTATGCCCACATCGGCGCGCTTCAGGCTGGGACTGTCGTTGACGCCGTCGCCCGTCATGGCGACGAAGCGCCGACGGCGGTGGAGGGCCTCAATCATGCGGACTTTTGTGCTGGGCGCGCACCGCGCGAGAACCAGCGGGAGCTCGGGCAAGTCGTCGATTTGCGCGTCGGTCAGGGCGTCGAATTCGTGTGCTGTCATCATCATCGTCCTCGCGGCATTGGCTGAGAGCATGCGAGCTTCCCCGGTAGACGGAAGGATGCCGACGTCCACGGCGATGGCGCGCGCCGTCTCGGGGTGGTCGCCCGTGAGCATGTGTACGACGATGCCGGCGCCTTGACAGGCACGAACGCTGGGGAGGGACTCGGGACGTGGAGGATCGTAGATGCCAATCAAGCCTCTAAAGGTCAGGTTATGTTCAAAGTTTTCGCGGTTTGGTAGAATGTCGGTTTCAAAATCTGCTTCCGACATAGGTCGGTCGTTGACTTTGTGTGCGAGGGCGAGGACTCGTAGACCCTGGGCGGCGAGAGCCTTCGTATTGGCATGGATGTTTAGGGCGACGGCTTCGGTGATGAGCTCGGTATTGTTGTTGATGGCAATATGGGTGCATGACGAGAGCACGCGCTCGACTGCACCCTGTTGGGTTGGTAAGTAATCTTCCTCGAGAGCAAGCTCTGGATGTTGGGCTTACCTTGGTGAAGACATGAGTCTTATTCGTCGTGACATCCTCGTAGATGGCGGACATCTTCTTCACCTCCGAGTCAAAGGGAAACTCTCCTAAATGCTTCCAATGTGCTTTGGCTCCTTGCGACAGACTCACCCGGTTCCAGCCAAAGCGACCGGCAAACACCTCGATGGCAATCTCAGTTGGTGCCCCCTTTGCGCACCACTCCCCTGGACTCGCCGAACCATTGCCGCTCTGTTCCACCACGGCAAGGTTAGCCAACGACGCCACGTTCAGGTACCATTGTAGCTGGCTGTTGGAAGCAGACTCCTCCACCGGGACGATCAAACGTCCCTGATCCTGTTTCTCCTGCCCCGGGCCGCCCATGTCTCTGGGCTGCGAGCCAAAGAGGCGCACCTGGCCGGCTGTCGGGTCGTACACGTCGCTCGTCGACTCGACTGAGTAGGTGCCACAGCCAGGGAGCCAAGCCTTGCGTACCACCATTCGCCCCTGAGTGATGGTCCCTGTCTTATCGGAGCAGATGTCTTCAAGCCCGCAAGAAAGAAGGGAAAAAACGTCAGCACCCGAAACACTTTAATTTTAAAGAAGAGAGGGATGGAGAAGGGGAAAGTCCATAGCGGGAGGGGACGGGAGGGACGACATACTGGTGACACCTCCCAGGGCCTCAAGACTCGAGAGGTTTCGGACAATCACATGGCGCTCGACCATCTTCCTCGTCCCCGCAGCCATGGTCAGGGTGAGGACGAGGAGGAGAGACACGGGGATGGTCCCGATCGCCGTGGTGATGGCATAGATGACCACGTCCTCGCGGGTGTCGAACTGATTGGCGCCGAGAACGATGACGGCGCAGACGACGGCGAAGAGGAAGAGCCAGAGGAACAGCTGCGCGAGTTTTCGCTGTAAGGGGGTGCCCACGGTGAGACCAAGGAACTCGCCGAGCCAGTCGTAGATGGGCTTGAGGGCGGAGCGGATTGTGTCCAGGGCCGACCGGGGCTGGTCTTGTTGGTTGGTCTTGAGATTTTTGTTGGAATTGATGGCACTGGCGATGATGCCAATTTCCGTAAACATGCCCGTTGCAAAGACAACGCCGCGTCCGCGACCTTTGACGATGGTCGTCGAGCTATATACGATATTGAGGCGATCACCCGGCCCTGTGTCAGCATCAAAGGTCAACTTTGGAGACTTCAACACCGGCGCCGACTCTCCAGTGAGCAAAGCTTCATCAGCTTCGAGGTTGGCAGCTTCAATAAGGCGAATATCTGCGGGGACCGAATCTCCCGTGCCAAGATCTACAATGTCTCCAGGTACGACGTCTGCAGTGTTGATAGCAACCGTCCTGCCGCCGCGGAAGACTTTGCAGGTAGGTGACCCAAGCTTACGCAAGGAGTCGATAGTTTTCTCGGCTTGGAGGCTCTGAAAGAAGCCGATAAAAATGTTTAGAACGATGATTCCGGCTAGAATGCCCCCTTCAATCCAGGCTTTGATGCCGAAGCTGGCAGCCAAGGCCAATGCCAGAACCTGTGGTTTTTCCAAGGGATGAGTTTGAGAGGTGTTTACAAGGTGAAGTCGATACTACTCACTAGTGTCATTGCGTTAAAGACTTGCTCCAAGAAAATCTTGATGGGCTGTACTCCCTTCTTTCGATCCAGCTCATTTGACCCGAACTGAGCCAAGCGGCGAGGCACGTCTTCTGGCTCGAGGCCGCGAGCAACATTGCTATGTAGTTCTTTAAGGACTTGTTGACTCGCCAGACTATGTGGTAAACTGGACAATGGTTTGTTGGCTTGTCCCGAGACATGGTGGTCCAGTGTGGGATTGTGTCTAGCGGTGTTGCGCATGATGGATTGGGAGCGTCCTCAGAACAAGACGAGCAAGAGTCTCTTAAGAATACGAGGATTTAAGTGAACAGAACTCAGTTTCGGTGAATTACGACTACGTTTCCTTCTTCCTGACTTAAATAGATGAAGGAATATTAAGAATCGCGTCATGACATCTCTTTAATTGAACTAGGCAGGGCCCAGACTTGGCAATACGTAACAAGATGAATATCTCAAGACTTGAACCCAGGACAATGAAGACTTTAGACAGGGAAGAAGATAGAAAAGTCTCCCTCTTAGAGTTAAGCCGGTGGTTGAAAGCCTCGAAACCGGCATCCAAGGCTTGTATTCGGAGACTACGCTGTTGGTTGCTCATTTATAGGCTTCTTCCACTAGGCGGAATAAGGCAACTTAGCCGCCTCTCCGCCAAGCGTGGATCTTATTACACACGAAAACCTGGGGTTACTTTTGTTGTAGATCGTCCCGGCCCCCAGCACTTTGTCATCACCAGGCGTTTATACAGACACCAGGCTGGCAGGCTTTGTTCACGGTCTTTCATCAGGCTTACGTAGTAGCGGTGGAATGCTGACGGCAGTGCTGCTTATCCCTCGCTTTGGCAATACATAACGCATGTCTGCAGTGACCAGATCCAACGACAACCACCTTGGCACAACTGCGGACCCGGGTGCACAGATCCGAGTTCCGTCGGAGAATTTCATGCATGGCCTTGGTTCATGGGCCATCGTCGTCACTCGCAAGTTGTGTTGGGCACTCAGCTTTGAAACAAATCGGATACAAGCTGGACCAGCCAGTGCTTTCGCATGGGGGCTTCCAGAAGCCTCAAGGTGAACTATTCTATACTACTAATAACAACGGAGGGTATGTGTGTGACTTGGAGACAGGGAGAAAGGGATTTGGGCTGTGTGGACAGGGATACTCGGTCGAGTCATTCCCTGTCAGCGAGCCCGGTAAGGGTATCTCCAACACCAGCAATAAAAGCAAAATAACTGCAAATACATGACATTCGACATGTTATCCCATGATCAAACCTCCTTTTCAGCAAAGAGCAAAGAATAAAAGAAGTAAAAACGACAATCACACCGTGACAGAGACACGAGTGCCATTTTTCGAGCACAAGGCCAAGGCGTATAACTCCATCCACTCTTGCTCGTCACAAGACTGCATCGTCTTGAACGTCTGAACCATTCTTGCAACAATATAGTGAGTTTCTAAAAGCGCATATTGCTCTAAGCCACAGTTAGTACTGCCAAGATTGCCACAATTATCATCTCCTGGAACAACTTACGCCCGACGCACGATCGTGCACCGCCGTTGAAGGGCAGGTATCCCCAGCCCGGCCGCAGGTTCTCCCACCGCTCAGGCACAAACTCCTCGGGACGAAGACCAAACGTGGCTTCGTCTCGATGCATGGCGTAGACGTTGTAGAACATGGCTGAGCCCTTACTGACAAGGAGCGGAGACTGGCCGTCAGGGCCGCCGCCACGAGGAAGCGAGGTATCCCTCAACGCCACGCGAGCGTTTGTGGGGATCACGGGATGTAATCTCAATGCTGGAGGTCAACGGTCAATATGCAAGAGGTAGGGAGTGCAGGGGGAAACTCGAAGCTTACACTCGTTGACGCACCACTTTAGGTAAGTCATCTCCTTGATCTGGCTGGCAGTAGGAAGTGCCTCCCCGGCTACTCTGAGCACATCCTCTCGCAATCTGGCATATATCCGTTGATTCTTAGCTAGCATAAAGAACAAATTGCTCATCAAGCTGGATGTAGTATCGCGACTCGCCAGCAGAATGTGAAGGATCTGATCGCTGACACCCTTGCGGTCTTTGGAAACCTCCATCATGTCAGTCAAGAGGTTTCCATTCTGACCTCCCTCCTCTGAACCCTTGAGGGAAGCCTTGATGAAGTCGGCAAGGTACTTGTATACCCGCCTTTTGGCTCTTCGCGCCTCAAAGTTGATCTTGAAGGGATGCAGAGGACCCAGCTGCATTTGCTGGATGATTTCTTCGGAACAAATCATGTAGTCGTCCACAAACTGCTGCTCCTTTGTGTGATCACCGGACACGTCGAGCATGCGGGTCGAATGGCCCATGAGAAACTCGGTTGAAACATCCATGGCAAGCCCAAGGAACAAGGGCTGCAGGTCAATCTCGGAGCCATCGACTGGGATGTGTATCCTGAATGCTTGGAAGTGTTGCTCAAGGGTGGCAAGGAATGGCGCGGGGTTGTCTTTCCTGAGATTCTTCCGCAGGACACCCCGGGCATGTTTCCATGAATGACCAGATAGAACAAAGATGCCGTTGCCAAAGAGATGCCCAATGACAGAAGTTCGGAACTCGGGAAGGTCAAAGTCCTGGGATGCCGTAGCCAGGATCTGCTTGATGTTCTGGGGGTCGCAGGTGTAGATGGCCTCCCACGTCCACCTCTTCTCGGTGTAAGTGGTGCCCATCTCCTGAAACGTCCTCCACGTACTGTCAAGGTACCTTTCAGGGGCTTTGCCAAATAGAGAATTGTAGAGGAAATCGAAGCCAATGATGGGGTCTTTGACAGCGAGCTTGCTCGCAGGCTCCTGGCAACCCCGGGCTTCCGAGATCCTCCATCGCCTAAAGTAGCCCTCGAGAGCACGGAGAGGGACGGGCACGAGGATGAGAACAATGGCAAAGACAAGGTGGTCTCGCACAAACATGCTCAACAATACACTCAACATGTTGGAAAGCTTTCAAGACATACAGAGACGATAACACAATGTGAAGGAAGATGGTTGACGAAAACAACAAGGCGGGCTGAGGGCTTGCTCAAGTATTGCCACAAAATTATCTCCGAGACTCTGAATCATTGTCCCAGATTTGGATCAACCCCCCCTTCGCCCCGTTATTGATCCCAATCCATCAGGGCAGAGACGAGGCAACAAGAGGACCTGTGACGTTTTACCCACGTGCTATATCTGGCCCTGCCCGTATTCCAGCCTCCTCCCAGGCTCTTCCTATGGGGGCATTGCAAAGCATTCTGTCAGAACTAGGGCTGCGTCCAATGGGTCCTCGAGGAAGCCGATACGGCATATTTAGAAACATCTTGAATGACGGGTGCTAATGTCCGATTGGAACAGGATTCCCCTGGGTATATCTGGTCCCCCCACACGTGCCTGCGATAGCTCGAGGTCGTGTGCTGTCATCTGGCCCTAACAATATCGTCTGTCGTGAAACAGAGCAGAAGAGACGCATGGGAAAAGGCCTTGGGCGCCTAGCTATCGAAGGGAGGGAAAATCTTCCTTCTCAGAAAAACTAGGCGTGGACCGCTGCAGTGTCCCCCCAGAAAACGCAACTACAGGACCTGACGTATTGTACAAAAGGGGAGGAAACGAGCTTCCAGATCGCGGTGACGACAAGCTGCAGACTATCACGAATCGGACTTGCAGGTTCCCCTTTTCCCCTGAGAGGCCACCATCCCTCCCCCTCCCCCTTCTCGTAAGTATTTCATGCCTTGCGACGCCTTGGGAGAGGGTGGAACAAGGAGCAAGGAGCATCAGCTGAGAGAATCCCATCATCCTGACCAAGCCAGCGCCACCGGGCTGGATGCCGTAGCACAGCTCACCACCGGGCCTCTGGAGATCCGAGGGACCCCTAGGAGATTATGAATGACGATGTTCGGGGGGCGTGTATACGGAAAGGAGAGGGCGAGATATGACAGCTGGCTGCGGGTCTAGGACAGCACATGAACGCGCGAGATCCAGATACGGTACAGTCCGAGACACAAGAGAGGACTTCGTCATTCAAAAAATGACTACAGGGCCTTGCAGAATAGCTGTACGCCCTTGGTCCACAAATCGGGATGTGTCTAGATTCAGGTCTTGAGCTTCTCTACGCAGCTTGCAGGCCGGGGTACGAAGTATATGGAGCAGAGCAGTCACGCGTGGGACCTGTGATTAAGGGAAAGCGGAAGAAGGGAATAAACAAGACAAATGAAAAAGGTTTAAATAGGCAATCCTGGTTGGGGATTCCCTGTTGGTCAATCGTTGATGTTGAGACTAAGTGTGAATGTTGTCGGAACTAAACAGACGCGGACAATTGATCGAGGCAGTGCAACTTGATACAGGAACCAAGTGCTTCAGAAACAAAACAGTATTCTTGGACTATCCTTGGGAAACTTGGGCTGCCCAGCCAATCCTTGATTCCTCGGTCTGAGCTGGCCGAGCTTGACTGGCTGAGGTCGTCTTTAGCAGTGCTCAGTGGGGGCATTGTCATGCATTGACTTAAAGGGCGTCAACCCTTTGATGGCCTGCGCCCAAAGAGGAGACTATGGAGGACCTTATTCGGGGACAGGAACCGGGATTCCCGGGGCCGTATGAGGGGGGGGACATGTGCTCGTTTAGATAGCCAAGAATTTGGCCTTCTCTGTCAGGCACGGTGCAGGAAGCGTTGGTTTTGAATCGAGCTGAACTCCAAACCGTAGCTGCATAAGTGGGCATGCTCGCGGCCGAGCTTTGTGATCGTATGCAGGGGAGATCATCAACTGGGATCCCCGAGCGAGGAGAGATCTCGGTCAGTTTGGGGAGGGGCAGGGGAGGCTTGGGGGAGGCTTAAGGGTGCCTATGGGGGGCGACCAAAGGCAGAATGCTTTCGGTTTGAGGGAAGAGGCTGGCAGGGCAAGTTGACTCATTGGCTTACTCGATTCCTCGGTGTGTCTGTGTGTTGTCAGTCAGGCTCAAAGTCGAATAAAGGCACTGCCCTAAAGTAATATCTGAGATGAGATTATAGATATGAGATCAGACGGGGCAGAACCAGATAGATGGGAAGCGAGGAGCTGAATGACCTGGCCACAACACATTACACATTATTCAAAAATAGATGACGGATCACTCCCGCTCGTTTCTCACCGTCGCCGTCACCACCACCGTCGAATCCCATTTCGTTCGTCCACGGATCGGCCATGGTGAATCCACCCCCGTCTCAGATATATTGTACTTCAGCTGGCCCAAGGGTTCAGTACGTAGCTGACCGGAATCAACCGCAGTCAGTCAACAGTCAACCGCGGCCAACTACGACGTCAGGTACGGTCCACAACCAC
>JALNIO010002129.1:14846-28600 GCA_023509875.1 Rugonectria rugulosa | reverse complement strand
CCCCCCCCCTCCCTTGCCCTCCCCTCCCCTTGGCCGAGTCTGGCAGATGATAGGTTGGTTCTGTCCAAGCAGACGGCTGATTTCACCATGTATCACCCTTTCTTCCTCACTTACACGCCCCCCCTCCCCCTCGTCTGTTCTCCCACGTCCTCCATGACCTAGACACACAAGCTCCCTCAGCGAGACGTTGTAGAACCGACGAAAATAAATGGAGCCTTCAGTTGGCTGCTGGCGCGAGTGGCTGATTCCAAGCATCGTTGTTGGATCGGGCTCAGCCGTGTACGGGCTGCCGTGCGACCGTAACCTCCGACGCGCCCGGTGTCAACTCTGAGCATTAGGTTCGAGGGGAGCCTGAAGGGAGGGGGGGGGCGTGCTGGATGATTGAGACCTTTGGACCCAAGCTCCCGGGATCTGAGATGTGACAAAATCTGGGCTGGAGGTTGCATGAAAATCCTGCCGGGGTTGTGTTTACTGTCAAGATGCCTGTGCCATAGTACCTTGATACTTTGAGGCCCTTCAGCATGGGAGCTTCGTGCCCGGGGTTCCCCAAGTTGCCCGTCGTATTTGAGTCCTTCCTGGCTGTTTCCCCAGGTTGTTTTGTTCCATAATCGGCAAGACGAAACAACTCACCTTCTCATCGAGATTTCCATGGAGGCTTCCCCAGCTTTGCCCGCTGCTCTTCATCTTTCCCTCTTTTCAGAGTACTCGCAGCACTCATGTTCTATTACCTTTCCTTGCTATCTTCCAAGTTTCAACTCCTGTCTGCAAGCCTGTGTAGCACCATGGAGGCGGCCTCCCAAGTACTCGTCGAGTTTCCAGCTTCCAAGATGGAGCCTGCGATCTACGAAGCAGCCAGGTCTCAAAGCCACATATCATTGACTCAGATCCAAGATGAAGGAGTGTCTCGAGAGATGCAAGAAACGCCACAAACTTCAACGTCTCAGCCTGGGCTGACCCTGGATCAAGAAAGCCACCCAGTTCCTCTTCCGGAAGAACCTCTTCTCGCAGAGGTACACGGAGAGTTGATCCCTGATCTTCACCTAAAACTCTGGGACATATTTGAGAATGCTGCAAATCAATACCCAGAACACGATGCTTTAGTTTCACTCTGGCAGCCACAGGACGTCTCCTTCATCACATCTCAACAGACCTACAGAGGCGACGACTCGCAGACTCTACGATGGTCATACGCTCATCTAAGAGAAAAAGCCGAAAATCTTGCAGCGTGCCTGACTGATTTAGGCTGCCAACCAGGGATGCGCCTCTGCGTAGTCCTTTGGAACTCTGCAGAATGGGGGCTCTTCTTCTGGGCTGCGGCCAAACTTCAGGTTGCATTTTGTCCCGTTGATCCAACTATACACAAGGATGCAAAGGCTACTATCCGAGCTCTTCAACCTCACATCGTCGTTTCTCAAGATGCAGACAGCGCCAGCGCCCTCGATCTTGTACAAACACCGCTCGAAAGTCCCGGCCTGCGCATTCATTGCACTGGACAAGAAGTCGATGGCTGGGCGAGAATGTGCGATATCACTACCCTGTCAAAGATGAAAGTAACCATACCCTCAACAAAAGACTCTATCGATGAAACAGAAGCGGCAGTGATCGTCTTCACGAGCGGAACGACGGGAGAACCAAAGGGTTGCATCCACACCCACCAGAATATCGTCTCCGAGTGCTGCGATTTTGATCCCGAGGTCAACCCCGACTCCTTTTTACGCTTCTTGGTCCATACTCCGTCATCTCACATCTTTGCTATAAACAATTGTCTTCGAGCATGGCGATGGGGCGGTACCGCCGTCTTCCCATCAAGGACATTCGACGTTGACGCCACATTGCAAGCGCTCGTCCAAGAGCGATGCTCCGTCATGTCGGCGACTCCAACCTTGGTAAAGGCACTGATGGCTCATCCATCGTTTCCCAGCCCCGAGACTTTGGATTTACGCCTCGTTACTATTGGTGGTACTTCTATAGGGCGTGAGGATATTGAGCTCTGCCGTCAAGGTCTCGGAGCACAAGCAGCCATCCAAGTCTTTGGCATGAGCGAAGGTGCACCATTGATAACCTTTGCTCGGACAGATCCTGAATACGCCAACGGGTATCATCCAGGAGTTGGTAAAGTTCTCCCGGGTGCCAAAGCTCGTGTATGTCATCCCAGCAGCCGGGAGGTTCTCCGGCGCGGCGACATTGGAGAGCTGCACGTTGGCGGCACCTCGGTCATCGACATTTATTTCAACCGGGAGAGAGATGGCTCCATATACAATGACGAGTTTGGCTCGTGGCTCGTTACTGGAGACCAGGCAAAGATTGATGAAGATGGCATCGTCTATATTCTCGGCAGATACAAGGACCTGATTATTCGAGGGGGTGAGAACATCTACCCGATCAGGATCGAGTCTGTCCTTCGGCAAACTCTCGGAGTTCAAGTAAGTCCCCAATATCAATTCATCAGAGATCTGAGCACTAACCCCTGAAGGCTCAAGTTGTCGGCGTCACGGATGACTTGGCCGGCCAAGTTCCAGTTGCAGTCGCCATTCTTCCCGAGGGAACCACCAAATCCCAGCTCATTGAGACATCACGATCCATCGATCCACGGTATACCCTTAGCGCTGTGTATACTCTAGATGAACTTGGTCTGGATCAGTTTCCTGTCACTTCCCTTGGGAAAGTCAAAAAAGCCTTGTTGAGAGAGAAATTGGAGCAGCTGCGTCAGTCCAAGGAGCCGACTCCAGAGCCTGCCCTTCAAGTCCAGCCCAGTCAAAAGTACATTGGCAAGCTTTTGGACACTTGGGAGAGGCTTTGCGGAACGAGGCCTTCCCAGAGTGACAATGTGTTGTTCCTGGCTGATAGCATCACTCTCCTAAGATACTGTGACAGTGTGCTACGCACTTGTGGTCAACGTCTTTACCTTCAGGACTTCACCGAAAACGAGTCTGTGGAGAAGCAGGCCAGCTTGCTCCTCGCTCGGGAGATCCAGCAGGCGACTCTTGCCCTTGCTCAAGGCCCTCCATCTCCATCTCCATCTGAAAACTCCGCGTCCAGTTCACCAACCAATCTAATACACCATGTGCAACCTCTGGTTATCAGGCTTGAGCAAAATAGTCGACTATCGCTGGCTACTGATGAGAAATATGCTTGGACCTCGGTACAACAGACAGTTCTCGGTGCAGGTCTCTCCAAAACAGACATTGAAGATGTGATTGTAGTTCGGGATTCTCTCCATCGAACTGCTATTGGCCCGCGTCCTCAGTCGTACCACAGCAGGATGGTCTTTCAAGTCCGCACAACCACATACGAGAAGATTCGACATGGATTAGAAAAGGCATTGGCTTCTAGACCCATGTTGAGAACTGTTGTGTTTGAAACATCAAACAGAACCCCGCATCATGCTGTGCTGTCATCCAGTCCAGCTCTGTTCAACAAGCTCATCCACGATGTACAAGTGCCAGCCGAGGCCGATGCCTTGAAAAGAGCTCGCGATGACACTTCTACAGTTCACAATTCACCATTCATGTTTCAATCAGACCTCGTCAGGGTCAACACCAGTAGCCAGTACTTCCTCATCTTCACCTTCAACCATTCCGTCATCGACGCTCTCTCCATCACCCAATGGCACCATGAACTTGATCGTTGGATCCAAGACGCTAACTTGGAGTTGCCCGCGCTTACTCCGTATCGTCTCTTTTCTGATCTCTTCAGTCAATATGAGGACAGTGAGCCAGCACAAAAGAGCGTCATGTTCCATGTCAAGAGGCTCAGGGGCATATCTCGGTTTGGTCGTGCTCTATGGCCTCCACAGAAAGCGCCGGGCATGATGATCTCCAACGATCAAGGTTGTCGGTTCGCTGATGAGCGAAACAAGGCCCGAGGTCAAGTTTGGGAAGGGAATTGGGAGAAGCGTGCAGCAGAGTTTCAGTTCCCACGCTCAGGGCGCGTCGTCGCTCTGCCCGACCTTGTGAGTCTACGAGAAGAGCACAACATATTGCCCTCCCTCTTTGCCAAGAGCGCGATCGTTCTGTTCAACGTCCTGCAAACGGGTGCCTCTCATGCCCTCTTCAACTCATGGGAATCCGGTCGCTCATGGCCCTTCATTCCACCTTGGATGGAACGTCTCCTGCCACCAGCCATGAGCATTGACGGCCCAACCGTGCAGTGGCTCCTCAATATGTGCGAGGTCATTCCTGACGAGACTTTGATTGCGTTTCTGCAACGTATGGCATCTGAGCAGGAGCAAATGAAACAGTTTGAGCACGTCCCTTGGAACCGCGTCGTCCAGGGGCTGAGGGATGAAGGCGATATGGCGGAAACGGCGTCGTTTCGACAATCTTTTGTTTGGGACATGAGCATGGCGATGAGTCTAGCGAGGGGAGAGAGAACCGACTTCAAGATGCTCGAGCCTGTTGCGCGATACGACTGGCCGGACTGGTAAGATCTTCCCTTTCCCACCATTGCCTGTTACAAGCAGTACCTGACGACTGGTAGTGGTCTATTCTGGAATGCCTTCATGATTGATTCAGTGAACTTGTACTTTATTGCATCTTGGGACACGGCACAGATGAATGACAGAGAAGTCGATGGCCACTGCGACAGTCTTGCCGATGTCATGAGGAAACTAGCAGACAAAAGTAACTGGGATAGAAAGGTGGAAGAAGTTTTTATCCGAGGAGCACATGTGAAGAGGAATTAAGATGTTTCAAGTGCGGCATGGAGGCAATGGGTCAATTTAATAAGAGATGGGCTGGTCCCGTCCAACATGAGTTTGGATGTAGGTAGGAGAGGTAGATGCTATAGAACGTTCACTGGCAGCAAAGAATACGAGGCACTTCACGACGACAAGTATAGCCGAGGTCGGTTTTATCAAAGATCATATGAAATGTATTTGGGATTGCGATCCCATTCTCTGTCGATTACATACAAAAGTCTAGTTCGTACACAAAGGGGGGACTCAAGCCATCTATGAGAGTAACTCCCAACCATTAAACATCTAAAAAACCATAGGGAAAACCATTCATCTCATCTGCAGATTGAGACGTCGAGCAAAGATCCATCTCCATCGTACCATGGAGAGTTTTGACTTTTTTCTTTCTTATTTTTTTTTCTTTTATGAGTTGCCGACATTCTACTCCTTCTTCTCCTTCTTAAAGCTCTTCTTGGGCATGCGGACCAGCCAGTAGAGGAAGAGGGCGGCAGCAATGTTGAACAGGATGTAGACCCAGAGGAGACCAAAGTTGCGCCATCGGTCCTTGTAGTGGGAGCCGACGCTGGCAAGGTAGGTGTTGGTGTCGCTGATGGTGCAGAACTGGCAGTTGTCGGTGGCGTCACTGTCGACCAGATAACCGCCGAGCAAGCCGATGTAGGTCTGCATGTACTCTCCGCAGGTCTTGTTCGCGGTGGGAGAAAACGTGAGGAACTCGTTGCTGGCACACGTGACGTTGACGTTAGCCACGCCCGTTGATAACATGCCGCTGACGAGATATGTAAATGGCGAGACTCGGTACATGAAGATCCAGAAGCGGGGGAGGGTATCGGTAGTAGCCAAAACACCACAGAAAATCAAGCAGAGCATGAACAGCAAGTTGGCAATGTTGGCGCCGGCCTCGGCAGTCTCGAATCCAGCAATAATGAAAGTCGAGAAGGTTCCAGTGAAGATGAGGAACATGAAGAGGAACAAGAACATCAGAGCGCCACGCTCAGTGAGCTGACCGGCTTCGGAGGCGTTGTTGTAGAGACCAACAGGGTAATACCAGCAGAAGAACATGATGACGGACATAAGCGCGTTCCAGGGGAGTTCGACAATAAGCTGCGACAGCATGAAGACCTTCCATGAGTAGACCTTGGAGGGTCTCTCGCGGACTTCGTACAGAGATCGTTGGATGACAAACTGCGGCATGGACTGCTGAACGAGTTGACCGAAGATGGTGAGCAGGTTGAAGATGGCGAACATCTGGTTCTGGAGACCCTGGATACTGTTGGGAGCCTTGAAGAAGACGAAACCGATGAAGATGGAGATGAGAGTGCACAGGGCAGCCTTGGAGTAGATGTAGACGGGGGTACGCCAGTACTGCTGGAAAACACGGAAGAGGACTTCCTTCAGCTGTTCCATGAAAGGGGCGGCGAACTCGCGGTAGCTACCAGGATCCTCGTCGATGGCCGTGGCATCGCCCCGCTTCTCCTGCTTGATCCTCTCCAACTCATCTTGAACAGCAGCGTACTCGGGGCTCTCGCGCCAGGTCTGGAACCAATCAATCTCGGAGTGAGAACCAGGAGCAGCACCGATAACTTCCAACATCCACTCGGCAGGATTGGCCTCAGGGGGGCAAGGGTGGCCACCGTTACGCTCAAAGTAGCTGGTCATGACCTTGGAGTGGTCGCCAATGTCACCGAAATAGACGGTCTTTCCGCCCTTGGCAAGGAAGAGAAGTCGGTCGAATCGTTGGAACAGCATAGCAGAAGGCTGGTGAATGGTGCAGAGGACAGCCTGACCGGCCTTGGTCAACTTCTCCAGCAGGTCAAGAATAGCCCAAGAAGTCTGCGAGTCAAGACCAGAGGTAGGCTCATCGACGAAGAGCAACAGCGGAGGCTTCGCAGCAAGTTCGACACCGATAGTAAGACGCTTACGTTGCTCAACGTTGAGACCTTCACCAGGGACACCGACAACGGCATCAGCATACTCTTCCATGTCCAGAAGCTTGATAACCTGCTCGACATATTCGAGCTTCTCGGCCCTGGGAATGTGAGCAGGCTGACGAAGGAGAGCACTAAAGTTGAGAGCCTCGCGAACAGTCGAGGTCTGAAGGTGAAGATCCTGCTGTTGGACGTAACCGGTCTTGCGCTGGAAGGACATATCTCGAGGGCTTCCATCCACCAACATCTGTCCAGTGATGACGCCCATAGAAGTTCGGTCAGCAAGGCAGTCCAAAAGAGTGGTCTTTCCAGCACCAGAAACACCCATCAAAGCAGTAAGAGTACCGGGTTTCACCCAACCATCAACGTGATCCAAGATACGACGGGTCTCCGACTTGATCTGAACCTCATAACAGACATCGTGCCACTGGAAGACCGAGGTTTGCTGTTGCAGTATACCACCAGCGTCCTTCTGGGCGTGGCTTCGGGTTCGCTCAGCAGTTACCACGGGTCCAATGTGAGCCATGGCAGCCTCAGGATCACTGTGCTTCTTCTCTGAGTGAGCAACAACAGCAGGCTTGTGGCCACGTCGGTAGACCAAAACTTCGCCCTTGGATTTCTTCTCGGAGACCAGTTCGGCGCAAACCATGTAAGTGACAGTGAACAGAACGATCCAAGCACAAACAATGCCAAAGTTGCGCCACTTGTTTGAAGCCTTATAGTCGAAGGCAAGCAGGATATAGCGGGCTCCGTCGACATAGTCGTTTCCTTGAACAGCACCAACTGCACTGCAAACTTGGTTTTCATCCGACACATTGGCGTATTCCTTGAGAGCGGGAACCGAAGCGCTGGGGACGTAGCTGCTACACTTGAACTTGCGGCCGCTGAACTCATTTGCCATCAATGAATCGAAAGCGTACGCCAAGGGATCAATGTAGTAGAGCCACTTGCACCAGCGGAGCATGTAGCGTTTGGGAATGACAAAACCGGTGAAAATGACGAGATCGAGGATGAGCACAGCCGCGGGAACGAGAGCCTGGAACAATGTACGAGAGGCCGAGGCAATGGTTCGGAAAATCATTGACATGACCAGTACAGTAACGAAGGAGATGAGCAGGAAGAAGAAGAATGGTCCTGGTTCTCGTCGCAGGTTCGTCATAAAGTAGAGGGCGATGTTGAATACGATCGTATTTGCAATTTTATACGGCATGTCGCACAGCATGGAAGACACGGCCTCTGCAGACGGATGGTATAGAGCGTATCGACTATGCTTTTCGACAATAGGGCGTTGAGAGTACAGAGTCAGGATCTAATAATTGTGAGCGAAATTCCACACGAAAGATTTGATCAACTTACTTCGAGAGCACTAGAGAAGGCATTCATCAAACAGGCAAAGAAGAGAAGAGCACCACGCTGGAAGAAACTGCTGGAGGTATCATCCAAGTTGTAGAACACACTTCCAATGATCAAAGCCATACCAAAATTACCGATCAAGGCACCAATAGTCAAGCCAGGGTCGCCCTTCAAGCGCTTCCAACCACGCCAGAGACACAGCTGGACCTGCTGAAAATAGGAAAGAGTGAAGGGAGACTTGGCACGCTGACCCTTGGCTTGCTGAGCTTGCTTTGATGCACGGAAGGCCTCTGCATCAGGGCCGTTGATAGGATGAGCAGTCTTGTATGTCTCAATTTCCTCCTGAAGAGCCTTATACTCGGCGCTGTTCTTCCAGCAAGCGGCAAACTCGTCGGGAGTCCGGGGCACCTTACCCTCAAATCCAGGTCGCACAACACGCTCCAGAGGAGCAGTCATCGAGGTCAGGAAGTCGGGAGTGGTCTGGCGGGCAGGGCATTCGAATCCCAAGTTGACGAAGTACTGCTTAGCCATATCGGCGCGGCCAAAGAAGATCTGGCGACCCTCGTAAAGAACAGTGGCCTTGTCAAAGAGATCATAGGCACTCTGGGGGGATTGGTAGATGGAGACAACAGCAGTGTTGTTGAAAAGCTCGGTTTGGAGACGCAGGGTCTTGCAAAACTCAATAGCATTGGCCGAGTCGAGACCACGGGTAGAGTTGTCCCAGCATTGAAGGGGTGCACCGGAAAGAGCAGCCTCAGAAATGGTAACACGCTTGCGCTCACCACCAGAGACACCTCGGATGTACTCGTTACCAACTCTGGTGTTGATTGTGTGAGAAATACCGAACATAGCCATGACAACATCACGAAGATGATCGGCAAATTGGTTCTTGCTGAGACCTGCAGGGAGGTGGCGGGGTTGACGGGCACGGGCGGCAAAAGTGAGGGTATCGCCAACGGAAAGTTGGGGGAAGTGAACATCCACCTCGGCGGTGTAAATGGCCTCACCACGGTGATAGGTGTGCATTTCCTTGGAGGTCATACCTGCAATCATTTGTTAGAACCATGTCTTGCATTTCAGAGAACAGGCTGAATGTAGCCTTGAGAACCAGTATATGCTCACACAGGCCGGCCTCTCATATTGGTCAGGAGAGGCATAGCGGGATGATATTGGGACCTTGCCCACAAATACCACAGCTGCCAAGTTTTATTGAAATTACAACTTACCCTGGTAATTGAAGTAGGAGCCGTCGTCGACGTAAATGCCATTGGTTTCACCCGCAATGGTCTTCAGCATGGTCGAACAACCCGCACCAGGAGGTCCCAGAACAACGAGCATTTCACCCTTGTGGACAACGCCGTCGAATTGGCGCAAGATGTCGATACGAGTGCCTTTGTTGCCAGCCACTCGCGACAGAGCCTGGCCGGCTGAGAGCCAGACATTGGCCACATCCTTCTGGTAGTCACTGGCCTGGCCGAAACCGTAAACATTCAGGTTCTGGAAGCAAACACCCGCAGATCGGAACGAGGAGCCCTGCTCCTGGACGAGAGCGACAATCGCCTTGGCCCACTCGCGGCCACTGAAGTTGGGAGAGTTGGGATTGAGAGGAGAGCTCTCGTCAGAGGCGAATGGGTTGGGACTGGGGTGTGTTCCAGAAGCTCGAGAGACGGTGCGGGCGAGGGCCTGCACCAGCGAGGTGCGGCGCTCCATTTCGGAATCGTCATCGTCGTCGTTGCCCAGAGTCGCAGTAGGAGACGAGGGCTTCTCGTTTGTTGGGACATCGGAGCCTACATCGGTTACTGAAGCATGCTTGATCGCCGCCTCCTCGTCGTGGGCGATCGGGTTTTTCTCCGGCGCCGCAGTCATGATGGGCGAGAGCTGCACCAGTTCGGCGACTTTATTGATTTGCTTGAGCTGTCGCAAAAACGCGGCCGGGGTGAAGTTTGGGACGCCCTTTCTTGCCCGTGACTTGCCTGTTCCTGTGGCCGCTCACCAGAACAAGACTAGATATGAGAAGACGGGGCGAGGGTGAGATAAATGTGCATGCGAATGAGTTATTATGAGCCCATTCGAGTTGAAAGCCAGAGCGTGGTGAATCGCGAAGGGGGTATTAGTAGGTAGGTAGGTTAAACAGCAACTCTACTGCACAAAAGCTGTGCAGCAGAGGGAGAAAGAAGAGGGGAGGGAAGGATCGACAGGAAACGGGATATCAACAAGAAAGACTCTCAAAAAAAAAAAAAGGGAAGAGAAGAGGTGAGGAAGGGAGACGAAGAGGTCTAATAAGAAATGAAAAATGACCCGTTGACAGCTTTCCCAATGGATTCGTTCCCAATGGAGATCAAACGGGTCAACTTAATACGCAGTAGCTCCCATCTGACGCACTAGCCCAGGAATAGGTACCGTGTGGGGGGTGGATAGGCGGACGGCCAAGCGGCGTACCACAGCAGGTACGTGCCCAAGTTACTTGGTGCATGCGTGCTGATTCCTGAGGTGGGTGAAGATCCATGGATCAAGAGATGGATCCCTGGGCGAAATTTAGGCTCCCGAGTTGGTGTCGTGCTGTAACTCGCTACAGGTACGCATGCCATCGGACTTGAAGGGTGAGAATCCGACCAAGTCCGCCAGCAAAACATGCGCAGTACGCCCTCAAAAGGTACTTGGGTACGTACCGTTTCTGCAGAGGCTCATGGTCTGGCGGGTCCACCTGACTGCCTGAAGTACTGAGCATCTCAGCACCTGGCATGCACTGGGCATGCCCTGACGTGCCTGTGCAGCAGTGATGTGAGCCCTACAGTTTTAGCGCATGGCTGCGCTGTCGGATAGTTTACACCAAAGATATCCGACTCTAGGCCCCCCTCGTCCCTCGTGCCAGAATCAGTTCTGGTGACATTTTTCGCATTCGTCCCCATCACCACATCCGCGGCATGGCTTGCACAATGTGCTACTTTTGTCTACATTTCTGTCTCTTCTTGGCTTGCACCATCCTCTTGCCTTTCTACTCAATTTGCTGGCATACACATCCCTCCGCCGTCCTCCGCACATCTCCGCCTATCCTCTCCGCCTCCCTGTCCCCCCATGCCATGGCATCCACGACGCACATGCTCGTCTCGTCCGTCGTTGATCCGTAACGACACGGCTGCAAGACGGGCTGCCGGGTTTTCGCAGTCTATGAAAAACCCGACCCGACGAATAGGGTGTATGCATCGCCTAAGGAGAACAAGGGGGTTTAGGGAGGAACCAGCGCAGTCACTGATGACGACGAGCGTACGGGGCTGCGCCGGGGAGTTTTCTGGAAACAAGCTAACAATAATCGCTGCACTTTGTGCGTGCGGACGGACTAAGTGACTACGCGTTGTATCAACTGGTCCGCACCCAGGAAAGTTCGCGGGCGCACCAGGATCACCCCCCTTTGGGGTGTACAGTACAGGCTCAACTTGCTATGCCAAGCTTCGGTTCGAAGCGTTCTGGTTCAGTTGTGTATTCCTACTTTATGTGTCGCTTCCTGTGAGTTTGCATGCTAACTTACCCATTAGTCGACAGGCTGAGCATGGATGCCAGACTGTTTCCTTTCGAATAAGCATCGAACGTGCACATCCTTCACCCGGGAGCCGAAGCCCTACGGAGCACGAAATAGATTACAGTCTTTAGGTTCGCTCCCCCCCTCGGAGGCACTTACTATCATCATTTCCAATCTATGTAGAACCTCGAAAAGATATCATCGAGAGAACAGGGCGGTGAGTGCAAAACCGTGGAGCGACCGAGGGTTGGTGTGAACTTGGAGTTTAACCTGTGATGGTGGCTCACATCAGCCGTGAAGGAATCAGGCTTGCCAGGCGGGAACAATCCCCCATTTGTTCCATACCTCTTACTCCAATTACAGCGCCTGCGTATTACCAACACGGGAAGAAGTAACTATTCCACACAATCTGAAGTGAGGCGCAAGTCTAGGTTGAATGTGGCACGGCAAGAAACTCATCTTGCCTTTGCGCCAATGTGGTTCTGATAAGTTGAAGCATTCTTGTCATCTGCGGTCACTGTCTCACCCTTGTTACACTCACTTCAATCATGTTTCCCATGTAATGGCAATCTGCGCCTTGTCCGTACATGCAATTAAACATGCCAATGCAGTGGCTCCCTGTTGTGTCGTCCCAGACCTACACGTACTCTCACGAAGTTCACTCTTTCGCATCAAAGCATCATTTCGATTCATCCTCTAGCTATAGGTATGTACGTAGCTTCGTACCCTCTAGGCGCAGCCAAAGCCAAGCCAAGCCCAGGGCAGTCAGATTGCCCACCTGCTTACCCGGTTAGACCCGCCTGAGGCCGCGTTTAGAAAACAACTTCCCCCACGCCAACTGAATCAAATTCGAATCCGAGACGAATCCGATCGCTCAAGGAGTCACAAAGCTTCATACTAAACGGTGCCTGTGTAACCTATCCAGACAGAATCTCTCTAAAGCCTCTCATCTGACACTTTATTGCAGGAGCCTGTTTCCAAGTCTCATGATTCTGCAGGCATCTGATGCAAGTCGACGATCCAACCGACTAACACTGAGAACGATTTCTTCCGGTATCCTCTTCGTATTTCGCACATGCTTGATTCCCAAATTTCACAATATCGTAGTCCGCAAATAGTTCGCACGTAGCAATCACTACCCTGGGCTTTCGTGAAAATTTCCCTGCACTCATCCATGACAATCACTCCAACCCTGGCTCTCCGTGCTCCAATCGGCTCGCCTCTTTTGAGATTTGCCAAGGGTCTCCAAGGATCAGGATCAGGGGACGTGGACATCAACACAACTTCCAACACGTTGAAATTTCCCTACTCCACACCGAGACTTTTCAACGCAGCCGGGAAGGGGGAGGGGGGAGGAGCTACACTTCGGCCCCCCCTGGTCAAGACTTCGGGCTGCTCGAAGACCCCGACACCCCGCCCCGTCCCAATTCCCGTCACCTCATTCCGGGGCTAGTAACGTACTCTAAAGTCGCTGTGGTGGCAATGGGCGGCCGCTCCCCCTTCCGGGACGTGTGGCGGCCGAGCCACTGAGCATCCAGGATTGGTGGGATTCTTTACAGGTTAGAGGGGCGTGAGGTTATTGGGCTCTTGGCTGGTGAGATGGGGATGGAATGCAACACACCTGCAGTATAAGTTCAACTGCACACACATGATAGATAGGACTAAGGAAGACGATTAAGAAGCATGAAGGTTGCAAAAACCTGTTGTCGTCCATTCGTAAGAGGCATCGTGTACGGCACAAGACATTTTCAGTGTGACAAACAACAAAACACTGATACAAACATTGACAGCGGCCAACTTGCCCAAGAGGTAACTGTAACTCTACGCTCTCGAGAAACCAGAAGCATGGCCTTGGGCTACGGTTGCTATCCGTAACACTAAATGACTCGTCGTACGCAGTACGAAATACGAAACACTTGTCCACATACCAGTTAATCAATGTTTGATGGTCACGATGCTACTTGTCCTTTTCAACTTGGCTTTGGTAAAGTCGTTCTATTGAAGACCATTCTGGGCCGTGTCTTGACCAATCAACGCATCGTCGGTCTAATCGAGATCCGATTGAGACGTGAGCACGGTCAAGTTACCGGTACGACCAAGTCCCCAACGCGGATCGCCATTCAAGGCGGCTTGACGCGACAAGCGGCAATGATTCCCGTTTGATTACAGCTATCAGCAATCATCCATGCTCTCCGTTTTCCCTAGCGAGCACAATCAGACTCTCGACAAAGCCTCGCCGTTTCAATACCTTATCTACCACAAA
>JALNIO010002129.1:0-13965 GCA_023509875.1 Rugonectria rugulosa | reverse complement strand
CCCCCCCCCCCTCTTCCCGCTAAGGAATTCCTAGGAGCGAAGGAGCTCTGGTAGCGGAATCCTTCGCTCTTTTACAGGACACAACCCAGTGGGCTTGTTTTAATTGCCTCGCTTGCGCAAGAGTGATGTTGGACGGGAATAGGAGAGTATTGTGAAGTACGTGGCTTATCTACATTTAGGCAGCCTTTTGACCAAATGCAATACGCAGGAAGTTACCTATGAATACGCAGTGCATGTCTAGCCAGGTAGTTAATACTTGAAGGGTTCCGTCTTCCAGCCGACGGTTCATGCATCCCCCTCAAACCCCTTTTCATCACAAAGGGACCTGCCATGTAGAATGCCGTAAGTGATGTGCAAAAATGTATTCTCCGGGCCGCCACTTACTCTGCCAATCTATGCCTGCCAGAAGTCGCCGAAGAAGTCGCCGGACGTGGCGTCGGATCGGACGTCGGCTTCGAGGCCCCACCCTCTCCGGCTTCAAAACAAAACAATGGAATGTCTCATGATTTGATATAGGGTATCAGAACTACGGCATTGTTGGCACAGATCCATTCCAATTCTTCAATTATATTATACCGGATTCATTAGTTCCCGTGTTTGGCTCAGTGTTAGCATTCGTACTCTTTACTTGTATTTGGACGCAACAGTGATAAAACGACAGCCTGCTTTCAGTTGATTGTTGGTCAGGAGTTCATGTAGATCGGTTCACCCGAGCTCCAGCTAAGAAATCATGTAGATGAAAGGCCAGAACACGTGAAGAGAGAACGTCATGCAGTAATTTTTATGTCACTTTCTTCCCTGGGTTGCCATTGATAATCGGCAATTTGGACCGTTCCGTCGGCTATGGTTGTACGTATATAGAGACTGGACCTCGATATCCGCGGCTAAGGGGTGAGAGTTTCTTGGGGTATAATCGTCCTATGACACTGGACTATGACTAGCTCCTAGGGCATGTTGTAGTTATGACTTTCCTGGCGGAGGTTTAGACGTGAGCCGATTAATATTGCATCTTGTAGTGAAAAATGTTTGATCCAAGTTGTCGCATTACACATTGCCAAATATTCGACCGGCATCACATAAACTGGATAAGCAGTATGGGGGTAATATACATTTTCTAAGAGCTCCCTGAAATTCGTAGTAAAACCACGAGTGATCTGGCCGAGAATAGCATACGTACCTGTATTTGCGATGTGACCTTTCTTGGTAGGTACTTGGTAGGTGGTTGAACTACCTAGGTACTCCCGGGTAGCTAACCATAAAACGTATGAAGTTTGACCTCATGAGGTAGGTAGGTGGGTAAATTATCTCGTTCATAGCGGCACTGATTTGTCATGCTGATCGCAGTTGTTGTAAGAAATCTAATAATTCTTGTTGTGGTCAGTTGAGGTATGTCTTCTGGGTGCCGCAGATACTTGTTTCGCCCAAGCCTCGGAACACGCGATATGATAGACAATGATTTATGACAGCGGTTCAATATGTGGTAGAATTTGAGCATAAACAGGCGATAACTCTAGAACTCTTAGATGTATAATGTACATATGTCCTACAAGAAGTTAATACCCACACCAACCTGCAAGCCTTTGGTTGATGCCTCGCCTCTTCGCATTACCAAAGGCAAGCTAAAGTTCAGCTCAAAGCGAGCAACGGGATGAGCGTAAACAAGTCCCGCCCCAGCGGCAACACTGGGTAGGCCGTTAAACAGCTCACCAACAGCACCTGCCAAGCTGCCTCCCACAGCAGAAGCATCAAGCCCCTGGATACCACCCTCCGAGTTCGCCTGGCCCTTATTCCTCAGCGCCACGAGACGACCACCGTTGGCGAAGAGCTGGAACCGCAGACCCGAGTCAGGGCCCTTGTACGGGACAGGTAGGAGCATGTTGACGCTGCCAGCAGCAAAGACATCACCACCGACCGAATCCTGGCCATCATGGGGCCCCAGACCGCCGAGCTTGAAGCCACGCACATCAGTAGGACCCCCAAGCTGGAAGCGGTCATTTATACGGCTTGGACGAATCTTGCCGCTAAACTCATAGCCGAGGGGCAATGGGCAAAGAGCCCCCAGCCGGAGACCACCACCGATTGAAATGCCAGTACGATGGGAGCAGCCTGGGATCGGAACGGGAACAGCACCCCCTATCTCGACTTCACCCTTGGAGAACGCAACATCTCCGCCGAGAGGGCCAAGACCGGCAATCTCAAGACCAGATCGCAGCATGTAACCGCTCTGAGGGAGTTGCGGGTTATCACGCCGCTCACGGTAAAAAGTATGCTTCACGGAGCTCTTGACGGTGTCTCCCGCATCAGCTCGTACTGTTGGGCTTGCAGTATCAGCCAAACCTGTAATTTGCCTCCAAACGCCGGAATACTCGACTGCCTGGGTATCGCGCTCTTGATTTAGCCATGAGAATCGCAGAGTGCCGCCCTTTAGGACCTCCTCGTGTGAAGCCCACGGCTTCTCGGCTGCCGAGGATAGACCCTCAAGCGACACTCTCAGATCGGGGTTGCTCTTGAAAGGGGCACTGAGGTTGGCGCTGTATGCAGAACGTGTACGAGTACCAGCCTTGGCATTGAGAGTCAACATTTCCGCACCCCCAAACATATTACGCCACAAGAGTGAACCATATGCTGAACCCTCCCCATTTCCAACGTCGGTTCCTGTTTGAAGCTTGAAGTGGGAAAGTTCTCGCACACGAATGTCGACGTTGACATCGGTAGGTGAGGTTGACGGGTCTGTTTGCTGAGCAGAGGTGAGGAAGAGTTCGGGTTGAGGTTGGTAGATTTCTAACATTCGATTAGCCCATTACAAACATTGAGACTTGGGCAACAACGCACGGAGGCCATCGAGCTTGGCACTGACAACCTGAAGTTTTCCTATCACATCGCCAATGGTAGAGCCAGAGTTTGCATCAGCCGCAACAAGGGGACTAAATATGGGATCGAGGAAGTTTGCTCGAGTGTTGGTAGCTCCGTGAAGTCGAATCTCGTTGACAGTCATGGGGGCTGCCATCTGGTCGCCGAGCTGTACTCCGATTAGTCGCAGAGCCTACTTAGTGCAATATGAGAGCCATACGACCGTGGCCATCCGGCGCTGTCTGGCCACCTCCTGTTCATGTTGGAACTCTGGTTTGGATTCGGCTTCATGGAGCAATGACGAAGTGTCGGTATGGAGCTTGTGGACTGGATCGGGGCTCTATTGAGACGCATAGTGAGCAATTGAATGAAAAAAGACATTTAGACTTTGACTAACTTACCACAACCGACGCAGAGCTCGGAGGCGAAGCCATTGCCACTGAATCAGCGAGACTGATATCCGTTCCGTTGCTCGGTGGGAAATTATTTGGAGTGGTTCGACTTGATCCCAGCTTGTTCTCGGCACGTACCGCAATCAACGCCGGGCCCCCAGGTTTCGAGGTGTGGCGCATGAAGTGGAGTACGTACCTACGCAATGTGGCGGCTTATCTACCAGGATCCACTCGCTCTCAGGCTCACATGCAAACACCCCAAACATAAACACATTCAAGCCACACGTGGCTAATTCACTGTCCGGGCTCCGCCCAGTCCCCCCCCAAAATGATGTCGTTCCCTGCGCAGTTCGAGAGACGCTTTCTCCTTCATCCTCAACATCCACTACTCGAGTCTCGGCTTGCGACCCCATCAGCTCTTCCAAGGGACCCTCCTGTCCTTCTCTTATCCTTCTTCACACTTTCCTTTGTCGACTCTTTTCTGTCTTTGTTCCGGTCGGCGCATTCGCCTTTCTTTCAGCTGATCCAGTCAGCCCTCACGCGACCAACAATCTGGTCACATCTTTCGGTTTTGTATCGGCGACTAAACCGTCTTCCCCAACAGCGGCAAACGCAATCACCATGGCCAGCAAAGCTGCCCACAAGCGAGTATGTATTCCTGGTAGATGCAGCCAATGTCCGTCTCATGCTGATTTATTGTTTCAGTTGACTCGCGAATACAAGTCTATCTCGGAGAATCCGCCACCTTACATCACCGCTCACCCCTCCGAATCCAACATCCTTGAGTACGCCCTCACCCAGTTCACGATCATATCATTGTTGCTAACCACGTAATACAGATGGCACTACATAATCACAGGCCCCGAGGACACTCCTTACCATGGTGGCCAGTATTGGGGAACCTTGATATTTCCTCCGAACTATCCGTTTGCGCCGCCCGCTATCCGCATGCACACACCATCTGGTCGCTTCCAACCCTCTACAAGACTCTGTCTTTCCATCTCCGACTTCCACCCCAAGTCATTCAACCCAGCCTGGGAGGTCTCAACCATTCTTATCGGCTTGCTTTCTTTCATGACTAGCGAAGAGATGACTACTGGTTCTGTTTCTAGTACTGAATCCGAGCGACGATACTTGGCCTCCCGATCAAGATGGTGGAACTCTACCGGAAACGGCTCACATGCAAAGAGCAACCCTGCCATGAAGGGTAATGTCAAGGCTGGCGACGGCGGAGCCAAATTTCGGGCTGAGTGGCCCGAGATAGATGCCGAGAACTGGGAGTTGATTAAGAAGAAGAAGATTGACCCTGTGACTGGCAACCGATTGGACATGGACAACGCTGCATCCTGCCGACCACAGTTGGGGATCGCTGGAACAGGCAGTGGTCATCAAGCTCAAGCAGTCGTTGATGCTGTAGTCCAGCAACGTGAAGCCGGCACCGGATGGATCTATCGCAATAAGCTCCTTGTTGCCGGTGGTGCCATCTTCCTGTACGTTCTGATCGCTCGACTAATCAGTGGAGATGGACACATCTGAGCATGGATGTCCATCTGCTTGCCACTGTCTGCGCACACTTCACCTTGACGACTCAAATTTGGAATGTTTTGGAAGGGGCGTCGGTAATATTTTCTTATGCCAGATATCAGATGACTCGCGTCGTGAGTTTGGCGTTTACGTTCTTCACTTGGTCTATTAGTACACGGAGTTCAGCGGTATCCATTGTTACAAATGATGGCTCAGTAGGCACCAGCGCGGGCTCGGGATATGGAAGCCGTTAGACCACCTAATCGAAGTAGAGAGTTTATCGTGGGCAGTGTTAATCGAGAATTATGAGCGTATGCTGATGACTGCCTTCTGTTACGAGTTTTGGCATATTATCTACTGACACTAAATTGGAGTGTCCTGACATTAATTTGGCCTAAGGTTCGCAGACCTACAAGTACCTATGCCTAGTCTCAATACTCAAGATCCCGCGTTATGATGGAGTGCTTCCCAGCTATCTGTCAAGCGGAGTATTTGCACAACACATTGCAATTCTCTTGTATGCCGACTACCTATTCTTCGAGTTTCCCAAAGCTCGCTGTTTATCAAAATTAAGGAACTAAACAAATGCAGGTGATTGCATTCTTCGACCCTGACAGAATGTTATTAATGGCGTGACTGGGTATCTTGAATAACCACCCGTAATCCGTACCTGTTCCAAATTTGGAGAATTACTGTGCATAGTGGAGCTTTGGAATGCGGATAAGCTCAGCATAGGTACATATTTCATACCGATCCTTGTCTCGGAGCTATCATCATCTGTCTTACTGTTCAAATAGAAATCTCCATAACTCTCCTATGCTCAGCTCATTGAGGGCTCATCCAAACCAGGCACTGCAAACAGAACCCGCGTCACACGTTCACGTTCTGTCTTTGTTTCACTGAAACAAACAAAGCAAGTACGGTACCTGTACGGAGTACGGATACGGAATTCTTTATTTCGGTTCTCAAAGTCCCGAGCTTCATCCGAGAAACAAACAACAAACACCGCCAAGGGTCCCAGTAGGAGCTCCCACGGAAGGGCTCCATCCAATCCATCAGCTTCCAAGCTTTGCTGCTTGGGGACGGGTACCTTGTCCTTATTTAGGGCGTCGATGGCCCAGGCTGTCCAGTAATGGTTGAGCGGCAGTCCGCTGGAGAGCCACTTTACGCGTGCGGGGGGGAGCATTTTCGCACTGGAAAAAAAAATTGTGACGAAAGCACGGGAGCCGTTTGGACCACAAAAAGTATGGGTGGGAGTGCTCGACTCAGTAAGTGAGAGGGCCACCATCTCCGATCACCATCACCGTTCGTCGTTGCTCATCACTCCGCATCACCACCATCTCCTTGAGCACCTCGACCTATCCCTTCATAACCTGATTCCTCCCTACAACCCTTCATATTAGTCCCGAAGTATCGGGCTGGTCCCTTTTATTCACGTTCTTCGTTTCGTCTTTCAGCCTCAGGCTACATTCCCTCGTGGCCCTCATGCCGCCGCCTCGTGCTCCAGATCCTTAGAGTCCTCTCCTCGCCTCGTCGACTGGCGCGCCGACCTTGATCCCTTCCACATCGACAATCTCGATCGACTCGTGCCCACCATGGCGCCCATCAACGGCTCCGCAAAATCTCGCAGACAAACCAACACCAAGCTGGCTCAGCAGCCCAAGCCTGTCGTTCCCGCTCTTCCCTTGCCCTACATCAAGCGCCAGGCTGCTGCTGCTGCCGCTGCTGCCACCGCCGCTGCAACTACTCCAGCCAACACAGCTCGAATCATCCCGCAATACGAGACGAAGCTCACCAACGGCGCTTCTGCTCCTGCTCCTCCCATCAAGGAAGACGGCAAAGCTATCAATGTTGAGATAGCTGCCGCTATCCCGGCTCAGCCTGAGCCTGCGGACTCAGCTGCAAAGCCTGTCGACCAAAAGGCTGTCCAACCCCATCCAGGAAACGGGGCACAGACAAGCAACGGTGCTGCAAACGCGCACCAAGCATCTCCCGGTACGTACCTTATCCATCCTGCACGTCTGTGTTTGTCATCATCTACTTTTGTACACAAACTGTTTGTCTGACTTTCCTTTCTCTGTCAGTCGCATCCACCTCTGAGCAGGCGTCGATCACCAGTGAGCTAGATGATGCTCCCAAAGCTCCCACCACCACCACCTCGGACCATTCTGATCAGCCCACTGCTGGGCCCGAACCAATTACTCGAGTGACTATCGAGAGCCAGAACTTGGCCAACAGCGTGCCTGCTAAGTATAACGGTGTGCCTGCCAAAACTGAGATGAAAGGTGAGTCTGCTTGTCTGAAGGAGAGATGGTCAAGCACTGACGTCGTAATAAAGCTGAGCTACCATATCCTGCCGCCAAACACCCCGCTAAGATTCGACCTCCCCCCGCAGTGTCGCCAACCCGATATCAAATGCCGCCTCCCTTTCAGCCTGGTAACCGACCTATGGGCCTACCGGCCAATGGTGACCTGCCCCGGGCTCATCGTCTTCATATGCCTAATGGTCCTCACTTGCACCAGCCACATCCCAGCAACGGCAGCATTCATTTTGGCGGTTTCCATGGCTCGGCCAGCTCCTCACCCGCCCCTCCATTGTCCGGTGGCATCGCTCCTCCTCCAGGTCTTTCGGGACCTGAAGGCCGACCTCACTACATGGGACATCCTTCGAATGGATTCCCTCCAATGATGCCATACGGTGCCGATATGGTCCCTGTCACCACCTTCGATAACTATGCCCGACCTGCTATGGCGTATGGCCCAATGGACGCATACCCCCCATACGGTCATAATTTTGGCCCATCCACGCCGCATAGTTTCCATGAATCCCAGTCATCGGCGCATCCAGACGACAATGGTATCCATCTACCATACCCGGCAGCTCCTGCTCGGAATGGGGCGACTGGTCCGGGTGATGACTCTCACAACCTTGCCAACCGGATCCCTCCTGGGGCTGAGCAATTTGGAATTATTCCAAACCACGGCCCTCACCCTCATATGGTGAGCCCCATGGACCCTACTGGAGGCTGGGCCAGCCATATGTGGAATTACTTCAACAAGGATCAATTTGCCGACTGCAACCTGGGATTGCAGATCCAGGCCGAGCCCGGGCTTTCTTTGCATATCCCAGCGCACCGTATCGTGCTGGCGCGCAGCCCACGGCTTGCCTCGCTTCTCACAGAGCAGTCCACCCAACGAACTACGGGAGATTCGAATTCCCACGGACTGAATGCGCCTTTACTTTTGGTTGAAGCCAGAAGCAAGTGGATTCGTCCTGAGCCATTCTCTAAGGCATTGTCTCGCCTGTATGGGAGCCCTCACCCTTTCAACATGCCTCCCTCCGAGTCTCCTCTTGAGCAATTGGACTATGCCCTATCGTATGCTGCGGCGGGCCACCTTCTGATGTGGGACCAGGTTATCCGGGAGGGTTGTGGCGTGGCTCTTCAGCTCATCAATTGGCAGACCCTGGAACGGGCTGTTGAATTCGCCCTCGAGGCTCATGTTGACAAGGGTTCCTACGATAACTTCAAATATGAGCACGGTTCGCGCATGATCCTCGACGGGGTCATCAACTACATCATCAACAACGTCCCTCCAAACTTTGCTTTTGATGCATCCGTCGCGGAGCCAGAGGGCTTCCGTCGATTTCCTTCAACTCCCACCCCGCCCTCGACTCCCTCTGCGCAGAAACACTCCTCGCCTGCTATTGCACACGGTTCTTCGGTGCACTTGGGGAGACCACGCCGGTCCCAGCAGATTACTAGCATCCAGTTTGGAGACTTGCCGCCCTTCCAGGCTATCGCCTCTCGTATTCTGCTGACGGTTCCGTTCGGCCACCTCAAACGAGCGCTGGAGTCCCCAGGCTCGAACAACGGCAACGGATGGGCTAACGCGGAATACCGATACCGAATCATCAAAGACGTTGTTGCCGAACGCGAACGCCGCCGAATTCATGCTGTTGAAGCCATCCGGGGTGGAAGAGTTCCCGGGTGGGAGCATATCCTGAACCAGCTGTCTACCCCGGAGCCTCGGTATTTCAATGAATGGAGTGCCGTGGGTTGGCGGGAGGAGATGCTGGCTTATGGAAACCCGCCTCTCGGCCGAGCATGGGCACCCCTGATGGCTGCTCAGGGCGGCAGTACGGCCGAGTATCCTTGAAAGCATTACCCAGGGTGTCTCTAACGAGTTATGATCTTTTGTAGCGAAAGGGAGTTGGCGTTTGGTTTTGTTTTGCTCGTAAAGGTGCTTGGTTCTCTTCTCCTGCCTAGGTGTGCATCTTCACAAAATGGCACTTCATAGCATAGCGTTACCTGGCATTTTTGTTTTGGAGGGAGTGTCTGCGTTGAAACGGGACGGGCGTCGAGCAAGTTCCTTGCTCCCGTCATGCACGGCAATCCCCGGGGGCAGTATCAGAATGAGCACCTTTGAGGAACTAATAGTTTTCCACTGAAGGATAAATTTGGTTGAGGAATATCTTGAAGAGCGTTTCGTTCCAGTCCGCCTTTGAGTCGATGGACTGGTACACAACTCCTCAAAATCCTGGGTGCGAAGCGGAGCATATCATGATCAAATTGATTTGCGGAGGGACTTGGGAAGAAAAAAATCTGGATTGGCAATGGCGGTTTACCTTCTAAAGACCTGGGGGAGGAGGGGATTATTTGTTAATGATTACCTTTTGGTTTTGGCGACGGGACGAGAGAGCAAATGGGAATACTGCCATGATCTCTTATTTAAAAGCTCTTGTTCGCCTGGACGAAGCGAATGCATGGTTGATGGATCCGGGGTGATTCGTGATTTGGACGGGAGTTTGGGCTAAAAGGAACATAAAAATGGAACGGGATGGATGGACGAATGGATGGACTTTCAAAAGGGAGATCAAAACGACGATGGCATCACATGATGGTGTCGTCTTGGAGTTGAGGAGAGGATAGGTTAGGATAGGAAGGGGGAGTAGCTGGCAGTTGACTGATAAATTTTGAGGAAATGACGGGAATTGTCAATGGATAAAGACTGACTTGAGCCAATTTCTTGAAGTCCTTGTTGCATGAACATGATGTATACTTGTGTCCTGTTGAGTAGTGGGAGACAGGGGATGAGAAGCTAGATATAAGTATATGTGTGCTGAGAAGAATGGGAATTATAGGAACCAGGTGTCAAATAACAAGACGTCGGCCACATGTAGTTGTGAATGGGGCAGGATGAATCAGACGATGCCACGCCATAGAGCGTCTGCTTTATGCAGAGCGAAGGGTCAGTTATGCGGCCAAGTGGCTGGCCGTCTCGTCTCGTGTCTGGCAATGCTGCAGGATGCAGGAGAGGGAAGGGATTACTTTCTGACTGTGTTCAAGGGAGGTGATTTAGGAGGAAGACTATTATATGGTAGCTGGGTTACGGAGTAAGTTACTCGTCGTGGAGAAGGGGTAAAGGGTGGATGACGAGAGCGATGCGGAGAGCCGAGTTAAAGAGAGCGTCTTCCATGTGAAGGGATCATCAAGGATCCTCAAAGTGATAGAACCTCCCGGGGAAGACTCCATCTGGAGGGAGAATGCCTGGACGAAGTGGAGAATAGATGGTTGAAATTTATCGTGAAAATATTGAATAGATAGTGTTCCGTATGGCCCCCCCTGATTTCCGGGTAGTTGAGTAATAAAAGTGACTCTGGTTGGGCATGACGAGACGAAGCCGGGACGTACGGAGTATGGGTATTTCAGTCGGGAAGTGGTCAAGCATGCAATTGATAGGTGCACAAGCACACATGTATTCTGCTTGTCTGCCCAGGTTGCCGCTATTAATTGATGATGCACATGCACTGAAAGCTGGTGCCCCGCCCCCATCATTTCCAGGGCCCCAAGGCCCCAAGCCCCATATCCTGGTCCCATTCCCGCTGGAGCTGCGAATTTACAACGAGCCGAGGCCCCTTTCTCTCCACTTCCCGACAGCTGGATCGTAGTGGACGGATACAAAGTACAAGTACGAAGTGGCCCGAGGCGTTGGCAGACTGTAAAGTGCCCAGTGCCTCCCTCCCATCTCCCATCTGCCATCTCTCCCTCTCCACATTTCATCATTGTTTCATTTCAATTCCTGTCGGACGCGACACGCACAAAAACACATTCTCCGTACATACACGAGTACTGGTAGTCCTCCTTTTATCAAGGACGCGATCCCGTTCAATTGCTCAGTCCTTGTCCTTTCTTATCGCATCGAGCGTACTCGATCTTTACCTCTGTTTGAATGCCGCCGCCATCCCACTCCCCAATGCGCTGCGCCCGAGGAGCTCCAACCACGACGACATCTTGAGAGTCCCCGATAACGACCGTGAGCCATCTGAGAACATAGAATCTTGTTCAAACTCACTCGCCAAAATTCATAATCTCAAGTTCAAGCTTCAAGATGGCTGCGCCTGCGCCTTCAAGCGATCCCACTAGGGAGCGCCAATCCTCCACCTCATCCTCTTCCTCCTCATCGAAAGCATCGTCTGATGCCGTGCTGCGAAATGCCCTCCGCTATACCCTCTCTGCGCGCGAGTATGCCGCCATGCACAAGTATATTTTATCGCGATCTCGCGCCCTTCGTCGGGCTACCCCTACTCCCAGTCGTGTCGAAAAGGTTCTGCAACCCCCTTCCGGGAGCGACGACTTCAATACCAAGACGGTTCGTCATGTGCTTAGGATCTTTGTGGGATCATTTTTGGGCATGAAGGGAATGGATACCTTCCAGAAGCGCATGGGCGATAAAGAGTGAGTTGATTGCATTGAGAAGACGACTTCGAGTTGTTGCTGACTGTATGCGACAACAGCGCGAATGCGAATGCGAAGAAGCCTTTCTACAAATCTCCCGCGCTGAGACTGTCACTATCCGTCTCGACCATCCTTCTCCTCTACCGGCTTCTCTTCCGATTTCTTACGCGATTGCGCATCCACCTTCTCGATCCTCAAGTCGAGCCTTTCCGAATGCGCAACCCAAGAACCGCCGCTACACTGACATCGCCATATGCTCCAGCCGTTGGCGCCTCTTTCGCCGGTCTTGCCCTGGGCATCTTCCCATCCGATAAAATGCGCGTGAGCATGGCCATCTTTGCCATCTTCCGCGCTTTGGAATTCAGCTACAACTTGTTCGAGAAGGAGGGGCTTTTATGGGGTATCAAGAGCGATGGCAGCAAGAAAGATCGTCCCTGGTGGTTTGGAAGCTGGATGATTCAGCCAGTCGCGCTTGGCCAGCTTCTTCATGCTGCTGTTTTTGATCGCGAATGCTTCCCCAAGGTTAGCATTTACCCAACTTGAGAGTGACTGAAGATATTGTCTTGTCAGGTCTTCAGGATGATTATCAGGATAAGAGCTGACTTTTATGCTAGGACGTCGGCGACTTCATCGCCAACAGCACATCGACTTATTTGCATGTGCGCCCGGAAGATTGGCCTTTGAATCTGAAGTGGCCCAAGAAGTCCCAGATTGTTGATAGTCTGGCCGAGATGGCTCGTCTAAACTGGCCGTGAGTAACTCCTGTTGATGTGTAGCCTCGCCATTCACTGACAATGTCGCAGTGCATACATTTCGCCGACTCTTTTCCCCAACAAGGAGGATGTCCTTCCTGCTTCTCTCAGCGCAATCGCGCCCTTGACATCGCGAGCTCACCCCCTTATCACGTCACTCTCCTGCGCTACCCTTCATCCTACTGATCCCTCTTGCGCTCGAACCTATCTCACATTTTGGCTCAACTCGTTCCCGCCAATGGCGCGCTTCTTTGTGCTTGTCTACTCAGCCCTCACAGTCGTCCCCAACGTGTCGGGTCTTTACCACAACCCTCTTGCTACTCTCCGAAGCATCATTTCCGGTGCTCTTCGTACTTCCACCGCCGTTACAGGCGCTATCTCGACTGCCTGGGCTTCAATCTGCTTCTTCCAGACCTGGCTACCCCGCCATGTTCTAGCTACTCAGCGCTTCTTCCTTAGTGGGTTCTTCGCTGGTCTCTGGGCCTGGATGGAGCGCCGAAATGGCCGTGGCTTCTTCTTGTACTCTGCCCGGGCCAGCGTCGACAGCCTCTGGAAGGTGGGTGTCAAGAGACGCTGGTGGAAGAGCATGAAGGGAGGGGATGTTTGGATCTTCATGCTGGCGATGATGATTACCGGCATGGTACATGAACGCGATGCGAAGGCCATCGAGGAGGGCAACTGGAGAAAAGGCATGAGCTGGGTGCAGGGTCAGGGCTGGAGAGACTGGGGCGCCGAAGAGGATGAGGATGAGAAGGACGAGGATCGAGAGAAGGAGGAATAAAAGGTGAGGGGAAATGGTGTGTTATGATACCTCTTTGGTTTTAGGAGTTGAGCTGGGTCGGCTGATAGGCGTGTATGGATGGATGGATGGAATACTGGGCTGACATTAACCTTTTTATTGATCTACTGTAAATATCATCATAATTTATGAATGCCTTGATCATTTATCCCCGACCTAGACTATAGATTGACTTCATCTCCCTCGATGTATGATTCTACTGACAATCTAGCTACCCATCTTTCCCTTGTTTTATGACACCTGTCCATTGTTCATCACTTGGGAGATCTTGCAACTTGACACATCACTCCGCAAAGAGGGCTAGTTTACAGATGACGGGCAATAAAATGGACATGAGCACAATCATGCACACAGCCTGGAAAGCCTCGACCCAGGACCCGTCGTCGTCGGCGGGCGGCGACTCGCAGTACGGGCACAAGCACGGCTCGTACTCGCCTGCCGTGCGGCTGTGCGGGTACCACGGGCTGCGCAGGTCAAAGTACATCTCGTTGACGTCGTGCGCGCAAATAGGGGGCGGGCGGTATGCGCGAGGGTTTTGCGAGAAGAGCAGGGGTTAGAAGGCGGTGTTGTCTCTGCGGAGGGGGAGGTCGGGCATGTTGGGTGCTGTGGGAGGTTTGGCGGGATGAGATTTTCCATGTGTGATTTGTGCATTGTGGGGGATGGGTAGGTGGAGGCTCTTATTTGGGGTTTGTAGGCTTGGGGGTTGTTGAGGGTGTATGGGAGTGTTGGTGTTCGTGTGGTCAAGGGGTTTCGTGGTTGCTGGTCAAGGGAACAGATTGGTTTGGCAGACATTAGATACTAGAGCGTGCGTGTTCTGGAGTCCCGTAATGCGCTACTCGAGGAACAGTGTGACGTGGAACAAGAATAGAGCAGAGTCCGATTCTGCGTGTTCTGGAGACAAAGGGGGGGGG
>JALNIO010000215.1:0-25577 GCA_023509875.1 Rugonectria rugulosa | reverse complement strand
GTAATTGACCAACAGATACGTCGAAATGCTTGAAATGAACCCATAGAGCCAGTTGAAAGTGTAGAGGTGCTGAGCATCAGAGGAAATGTGGACTCCATAATCGCCAGTATTTTCGGCGAGGACAAAGATGAGACCAGGGAGTAGGGGAGTCAAGGCAACAAGAAACGACACCAAAGCTCGCCAGTTTATGCCATACCAGTAGCGATATCGACCATGAGGATTGTAAAGAGCCGGAATATCGATCTTCTTCTTTTTGACAACCCAGTAGTCAATACACAAGATGCCAGCAGTAGGAGCAAGGAAAATGGCATATCCGCTCATGAATGTGAGCAAGTTCTCAGCAGCAGCAACAATTCTCCACGGCACAAACACCCAGGCTCCGATGATTGACGCCGCAATACAGCCTCGTCTGATGTTCATGTACTTTGGGAACAAAACCGTAAGGTCATTTGCAGCGGAGATGGAGTTGGCCGTGATATTGGTGCATATCTGAGACAGCGCCCAAGCGAAGCCGCAAAAGAAGGCAGCAGCACGACCTCCGCTTGAACCTTGGTCAATCCATTTCTCATAAATATCCAGAGGATTCCAGAGCAATTCTCCGTAGATGGCATAACTGGCAGAAGTCCCGACAATGCCGATTGACATACCAGCGAGATAAATAGCAGGAAGCACAGGCAACTGGACCCATTGCGCTCTTGAGTTCTTAGAGAATCGTGAGAAATCTGGAATATTGCATGCAAGGGTTGAAAGACCTCCTGAGATGGAAGACGCGCAGCTAAGAAAAATCCATGCCTTGGTTGATCCGCTCACGGTTGCTTCCTGTGAGAATATTGGGCCAGCTCCTCCAGCTGTATGAACACACCATGCCATGGTGGCAAGGGCAGCAACCGGGGTGATGCACAGCTTGGCCACGAAAAGATAATGCAGTTTTTGGGTCGGGATCATGAAGAGAGGCAGTTGAATGAGCCACATGATCACATAACTGGGAGCTGTCAACGTCTTACTCGGCCAACCTCTCTCGGTGCCGCATTTGTACTTACCTGATCATCCCTTGAGTAGTGACTCCCATATTGGGCGCAATGGTGTTGTGGATGTTTGAGTACGAGGGCCAAATGGCTCTGATCATGACGGTTATGGCGGTCGAGCCATTGTTTGTGACTGATCCCAGCCAGAACATGGCGAGAATGCAACGAGAGATGATGCAAAAATACCCAAAGTAGTATCCGAAAGAGGCTCGAACCGCGATGGAGAAGGGGATGTGCAGGTCGGCACCAATAGCTCCATTGAGGACCATCGGGACGGCCGTGCAGGATGATCCTAAGAAGACCTAGCGAGGACGCCTTCATCAGCTGCTTTCTCTCAGGAGCCTCACATCACAGCTTTAGTACTTACAGCAAGCACTGCCTCGCGCCAACTCAGCCCCTTGGTTAAAATGCTGCCAGCAGTTTGCCAGGTGCCCAGACTGAAGCTTTCGACAGCCCAGTACATCATCCACGTCCAGACTGTCCACGTCTGCTCCTTTGGGGGGATAGGGTCCATGTCTTTATTGGACCAGACGTCCGCAGGGGCCAGGGCTGACTCTTGCTTCGGTAACCGCCATGCTGAAAGCGAAGTGCACCTGAGTTTGACCGTGGCCCTGGATGGAAGAGGGTTACGCATTGTAACGGTAAACGGCAGAGGTAATGACCAAAAGGAAGAAGCAACTGTCCGCACAATTCGGAGGGAAGCAAAACGCGGTAAAGATGTTTCGCGTACAGATCGAAGGCTCTTAATACAGCATGGAGCTTGTTGGACAGTGATGTCGCATCCTAAGAAGCCACTATCTTACAAGACAAGAGACGAATGACAATCACGCTTTTAGCGAGCCACTGTCTATCTACTTCGATCCGCGGGGTACTATATAGCGTGGCTAAATTGTCGTGATAGGAGCCGACGTTGCCCCCGATCTATTTCCTAGATTTGTCTATCTCGACCGCATCCTTCATGAGGCACCCGCTTATCTCGACCGCGTAATACAAGTCGGTCGAGTTATCTCGGCCGAGTTTCTAAACCCGGTTGAAATCATCTCCAACGCGGTACAAATGTAATTGAGCAATAAAGGCCGAGAGAATATTTTGTGCCACTGCAATCGTCAGCTGAAGTTATTTATTAGTGCAAGTATCAGCCCTCAAGCTACCACACCAATTAATAGGCATATCACTATTAAGTTGTAATTTTCACCTGTTCTCACAATGGCCACCGAAACAACTACAAGCGTTGCCACTGTCCTGAAAGACATCCAACCCAAAGATGACGCCAATCGGGTATACTATGGCTCGGGAGGCTACCGTCTGTCTCGGCCTATTCTGGCAGGAGAACAAGCGAAGAAGACCTTTGATGCTATCCCTACGGTCGACGTGTCTGCCATTTTTTCCGAGGACCTTGCAACCCGCCAAGCAATTGCTCGAGAAGTAGCCAAGGTTGCAGAGGACGTCGGCTTCTTTTATGCAATTAACCCCCCCGTGCCTTACGAAAAGATGGGTAAGTTTCTCCACAAAGACGTTCGTGTCTCTGACGGTCGGCAATTTGGGTTCGTGATACTAAATAGGCATGTCCAGATGCTGCTCTGGAAGCGACCAAGAAACTTTTCAGACTGCCCCAGGAAGATTTGGTAAGTGAAAGCTCGCCTGACTGGCTTTTGGAATCTTTGATGGTCTAATAACCTCTAGCTAAAAGTACATGTTGACAACAGCCAATGTGTCAAGGGCTACCTCCCATTCACCTTTCGAGACGGAACGAACAGCCGAGCGTCTTTCAGCTTTGGTCGAGACTATACCAATGAAGAGCAGCACTTCGTCAAGAAAGCGGTTGATGAAACCATATCGGTCAATCAATGGCCAGAGGCGCTACCCGAGTTCCGTCAAGTCATGTACGAATATTGTACGTTCCTCCAATCCCCAAGCCAGAAGTCCCAAAGTCTGATTTGTTACTACTTAGACCGAGAATTATTCCAATTCTCCAAGAAGCTTTTGCAAATCTTCTCGTTGGCACTTGGCCTAGAAGAAACTGCACTAGACAAGACTTTTGAGTTCCCCATGACGGACATCACAATGCAGTACTATCCGATACAGGACCCGAAGGACCAGTCATCCATCACCCCTCACGCAGACTATGGGGGCCTCACTGTACTTTATCAAGGCAAGCCACCCTCGAATCCAGCTGGCTGAAGGCTGACTGACACGGGTTGCAGATGACATTGGTGGTCTCGAGGTGCTCAATGCCAACGGCATATGGGTTCCGGCTCCTCCCAAGAAACACGCATACATCATCAACACCGGCAGCTACATGGAAGTGCTGTCCAATGGACGTTTCCCTGCCACAGTGCATCGTGCTTTTGGCAACCCCAAAAAAGAGCGGTTCTCGGTCCCCTTTTTTTACAATCCCGACCCTGTCTCTATCGTTGCGCCTCACCCATATCTAGTCCCAAAGGGCGAGAAGCCTCGCTTTGAGCCTCAGAATGTCAGTCGAAGGACAGTGAAGGGCGTCATGACCAATCGGGCCAATCATCCTTTCTTAAAGAAGTTGAGAGGTCTTGACCTGAAGGAGGATGAACTGGAATACGACTTGCTGTTCATGCCTTGGGAGAAGATTGTGGCAAGCAAATCGCGGCGAATTTGAGCCACCTCGACCTGGAAAGAAGTGTCATCATGAATTGTCGCTAGAGACAACAGTTATCCGAGGTTAGCAAATGTCGGGGTAATTCCAAATTCGGATACATCCGAAGTGACTGCAGTTCAAGTTTTCTCAGGTTTTCTCAATTATGTGCATTGGAGGAGAAGAAAAGAGTCTGCATAGTAACCCTAATTAGGCTTGACACGATTTCCTGTCAGAACATTCTGATCTGTAGCTATCGTAACGATGCCGGTTGAGATGACAATGGCGGGGAAGATGAACCCGGTCGAGATAAGACGATGAGTGGGCGAGATAGATGTTTGCGGGCGAGATAAGACCAGGGTAGAAAGATAATGGCCGATGAGATAAGACAGGCGCAGTGCAGCCGGCAACTTAATGCCGCCGGATCATGTTGCTTGGAAACTGTTCCTCTCTCGTACAAACTCGCCCGCTTGCCTCCTCTTTCTCAAACCCCATGGGGAAAAGGTCGATGTAATGAACGGAGCGTTGCGAACTACACAGCGCGCCCCACGATCTTGTCGGCCATGCTACCAGAGAAAACTAAGATGCTCAAGAGCATTCCCGTGCAGCAATTGTATTAAAAGAAAGATCCCCGAGCAATGTTCACGGGAAAAAGTCATTCTTTCCAAGGCCAATACCAGGTCAAGTCCATCGACGCTGAACGAGCCGACGTCGCGGGTCACCCGAGATGAACCTTCACCATCAACACGATCTCATTCGGTCGAAAAAGAACATTCTGATGGAAATACCCATCTCTCGCCTCGCGATGACAATTCCTCCCCTCCTACACTTACGGCGGCAGACGAACCTTCCATGGTCATGAGACAGAGCGAACCGGAAACACAATTAGCCATCGATGCTGCCAACACATTGGAGAGCTTGGCCTGGGGCAGTCATCATGCTGCAACACGAATATCAATGGACCAAGGGCCTGATAGAGTCGCAGAGCTGTTCCTTACTGAACAGCAAGCAACGGCGATTCTAAAATTCCATCAGGATTACATCGCTTGGACGCACAATGTTCTTCACATGCCGACTTTCCTCCAGATATACGCTGGGTATCGACAAAGAGCCGAATTGCCCGACGCTGCATGGCTGTGTCTGTATTATTCCGTTCTTAGCCTCACGTTTCTGTACTCAAACTCGCAGAAATTTGAGGAATGGGACATCGCCGATGGTAGCTCACTCTCGCACAGTTTCTATGAGCTGTCGCTGCAGACACTCAACGCGTTGGATCCTGCAGCAAACCACAGCAGTACGTCTGCCCATTAAAGCCATTTGCAGAGTACTGAGACTAAGTGCAAAAGTTCATGCTCTACAAGCCATATGTATCATGTTGCCTTGCGCCCATGTTCTAGGGTGAGCAGTCAGAAACTAATTAGTGTGACCACCATGTTTCTAATCAGTACTATTAGTGATGGAAAACGTATTGTAGCATTGCACTCCATGGCCGTGTCAATTGCGCAGATGATGAATCTGCATCGACTTGAACCTTCTACGAAGAGCCGCGGCACGACTCAAATCATCCATGACGAGACTTGTCGAAGAGTCTGGTACTTTCTTCGTATTCAGGACTCGTATCTCACTTCATTTCGGAATGCGTATATCATCAACCCGCTGCACACGACGACGCTTCTGCCGACAAACTGCCTGGAGAACGAAACAGATATAGCAAGGGATGGCCAAATCGTTTCATTGCCCTTGTCCCACCCGACTCAGAATAGTTTCATGATATTGCAGTTTGGGCTCGCAGAAGTCTCACGAGAACTATTTGACAAAACTCGCAGTGTAGGAAAGAAACATTCGGATATAGCCCAGGAGTACAAGTACGTCTTAGAAGCTGATCGTCAGATGAAGGAGCTGGCTACCAAATTGCCCCCCTGGATCAGAGAAGACACGGATCGTGTATCATATACGACGCCTCGATGGGTGGCGAACTTGCGCCGCAGTTTTCGCATTGCTTTTGCCCACAAGCGACTCACCCTACATCGCAGATTCTTTTGCAGGGCAGTTACCGATCGCCAATATTTCTTCTCTCATATTGCCAGCCTCGAATCAGCACGATCTATTCTAAGGATCTACGAAGAAAGCATCATCAGCGACGATATTGAGATCTGGACCACGCCCGCTCATGTAATCAGTGCATCCATCATCGTCACTCTAAACCTATTATTTTTCAGGGATGATGATTGCTTTACGGCGCTTGGGTGCGAATCCAACGGGCAAGACCGGAATTTGATGCTGAGATGCCTGAGAAAACTAAAATCGGCATCACAGCCTAATCAAATTGCTTGGAGAGGATCAGCCATGATAACCCGTCTCCTGGAGCAGGAACACTCTCAGGAGGGATATACGAACCTTGGTCGGGACGAAACATTGAGACTACTGAGTGAGGTGGAAGATGTAATTAGGTGCGAAGCGCTGGCTATGTACCTGGGTATACTAAACAATCTGGATATTGGATAGTGTTGTAAATCACGTAATAAGGTAACTAGCCAGCTAAAACTGCGGCCTCATAGCATGAGAAACGCATACTTTTAACTACCCTATATCGAGCACCATCGTATAATAAATCTGTGAAAGCATAATTAGTTGACAGACAGATTTAGTTGCCGTATACTCCTTTCGTCCAAGGCATTCGTCAGAATGTCTCACAAGGTCCACCATCAGATCATCTGGTCCATCTACTTTGAGGTGCCAGACGGGGCAAACCGGCAGCTCGCTGCTCGGACTGATTCGTTCCGTAATAGTGGAATGGAGCCAAGCCAGCTGAAACCAAGTAACCGTAGGGTAGTTTTGCCAGATGTAGGAATCGTCAAACGATCCAACAAGGGCTGAGCGCCTGAAAAGCTGTGCTACAGGTTGCCGTTGTACGGCCGAACCGAGCTGAACAGCATCTGCACTTGCCCCTTCGGATCACCTTTGTAGATCATTATGCGTCGTATGGAGCTATTGATGATAACATGTTCTTCTGATTTGACCACGATACACGGGTGTTATTTTCAGCTGTCTAATGGCCGCTGATTATATCCTCAACCGGTCGTCGCTTTGTGATACATTCCCATCAGCTGCAGGGCTAGTGCCCCCCAGTTTTGTGATAGCTTCGCGACCCCGAAATGACCAAAGAGTAGCACCTTGGCATCCCGAGCCCAACCCAGATTATATAATAACAATACAAATACAAAACATTTACAATCTTATCACGAAACACCTCTTTCCTCTCTTTGAGAGGTATACAGGCAGAGGGAATTTTGAATTCCTCCTGTCAGGGGGTCCTTGTTCAAAGATCTCAAGCCTACCTACCTACATAGTACACACGACTCGTGATTTGGGTAGGGCCAACCAAGATGGATTCCGGAACGACCGTACGGGTTGGCGCTTTAATAAGCTCCCATCTTTCTTTTCCCTTGATAGGCAACAAGTAGATGTGACGACGCGGGTTCGAATGTCTCTGACTTTGCATGAACTCCACTGTGATGCTTTGCCGCATCCGCATCGGTGCACCACTCTGACCATTTCGTGCTAGCACCATGAGCCGTGTCCATCTTTGCCGTTCGGTTTAGGATGGATTATCAATGAGAGTGAGGCGTCATCAGAAGTGCAGTGACGTCGGTGTTCAACCCGTGCTTGGAATCCAGTCTCCGGGCCGGCCGCAGCTTGGCTTATAAGACACCTATACTCCCACTCCTTTTGTTCTCAGCACATCGATTCTTGTTAAGTATTTTACCCGATTCACACCATGTCTTTCAGAGTATATTTCCAAGATGATGTAAAATTCCGGGACCCTGCCGGGTTGCGCAATGTTCTTCGCGTATGGATCAAGCCCGATGAAGAACTGTGGCCGTTTTGCAACGGAACTGATAGGGACAAGGTGAGTACACGACCTTGGAGACCAAGAATTTACTATTCAGTCTTTCCTCATGACTTTTGTCTCTGATGCTGTCAAGGAACTTCACGTTTGGAATGACTGGCACACGTCAACGGATTCTAAACGCCATGTAACTCTCAAAACATTCCAAAAGCATGGTGGGATGTCGGCCACTATTGGGATATGGCACTTTTATGAGACCGGAGAGTTTGAATTCTTTGGAAGCGAATCTACTTCATCCTTGGTGCGAAGAGGAGGTGAGAATTACATGAACCCCGGAATACTTCAGTGCTAACTACCTATGATCAGAGCGATGGTTACCTTCTAATTGGGGCAGTGACCACGCCATGTAATCTCATAGCAGAGTAACTACTCGATGAGAGGGGGGGTTCAATCCAGTCAACAAATGGTGTCGAAGTATGGATAACGCTATCTCAATATATTTGTCTATTTCCTTGTGCAAATCCCGTGCCATTACTTTGATGAGTCTTTGGCTCCTACTTTTGATTCCCAAAAGATAAATCACCCAACAGGCTGGGAAGCTCTGTGGTAACTGAAGTACTTGCCCTGAGTGCAAAACATGACCTGCAATCCAGCGGACTCTACTATTGCAGCTCACCACCATGGGTCATCCCACAATACGCACGCTAATACTTTTGATGACACAGCGCGGAACATCTTCTATTTCATATTCCTAATCTAGGGTCCAGAATAGTGAGTTCTCCTCGTCACCGAGGCTTCCCAAGCTTGAACGCATTGAAACCAATAATCGGTTTTCATCCTGGCTCATTCTCACAACTGTCCTAGTTATATCCTCAAGAAGTCGCTCCAATACTCCCAGTCTGAGTGGAACTTTTCCAAGTCCATTGTTGCCGGATCACTCATTAGAAGTGGAGAGTGGCTTGTGATCCCCATGCTCTCATCCTGTCGTTTGCTCTGAAGTGATGTGATAAAGTGAGGTATACTGTCAGGGTTCCAAACCCCTTGACGAACTAGGTCTTTACTGCGTGCCGCCCACGCTTCCAGGATTAGCTCCTCAAGCACGACGAGGAAGTTGTGTTCAGCGTCTTCGAGCTGTTCTTTGTACTCATTGTACAATTCCTCGACAAGTCGCCAGGCTAGGTTTACTTGGTCCCCAGAGCATCGTTTCCGTAGGTCGCTGATGACGTATATGTAAGCGTCCATCTGGAACTTGGAGGTCATATCAGTGAACAGATGCGAGGAGAATTTGCTTCGAGTGCCGAGGTCGACCATTTCTAACACGGTGAGGGCTGCAGTGAAGAGAATTCCACTTTCTTCACTTGTCATATAGACTTCGCCTTGGTGACTGCTCATCTTACTGCATGGATGGTGCACCTTGAATCTCATGCGAGCGATTGAGAGCTTGGCTATAGCGTGCGTCATTGCATGAAGAGGAATGCGTTTATCCGCGTACCGAAGAAATTTGTTCTCATAGATGGCCTCGAGCTCGTTGATTGCCTGCTCCTCTAGATTTCTTGATGTCACTTCTCTGACAGGACCACGAATGATGTTCTCAAACACTTTGGTGGCCGTAGGCGACGAGCGAAGCCAATTAGTGACTTCGTACTTCAAGAGAACGCACATCATCTCTGTCGGGCCCTTGTGTTCCATGGGAGCTTCGAGCATTTCTGGGTGTAGGTCTGAATCGTTGACATTGAGCGGGAGGCGGACATGGCCAACTTCAGATAAGGCAGCCTTGGTCGATACGTTTATTGCAGGAACTCGAGCGTATAGGCGACATAATTGCCACCAAAGACGAATGCGCATTTCGACCTCGAAGAAGGTGATCCCAGAGCCTGCGTTTTCTTGGTGTAGGCCCATCTTTTGCGCCACTCTCATAGCAGCGCCGGTCAGTGTGGAACTCAAGTCTGACTCGGGATCTGCAAGAATAAATAACACGAACGCTTGCATGACTTCGAGGTCTCTGGTAGTAAGGAAGTCTGCTACCATGAGGGCTCTGAAGGTTGCACTTCGATAACGGGCAAGCAAGGCGTCTCTTGGCTCGCCAAAAATGGTCTGGCAATCTTCCGAGGTTATTGAAATTATGGCCAGGGTGTAGACGGCAAATAGAATAGCTGTCATTGATCTGGACGTACCAGTAATATTCCAGCTCGCATCGAGAACTCTCTGTTGCAGAGATGGTACATGGACAATCTTGATCAAGGGATTAACCGATTCAACAAAGATCTGCCATAACCTATAGATTTGCCTTGGCTCCGGGTGTAGTTCATGGAGATCGGGCTGGTTACTGGAAACGATTGTGTGGAATGAGGGAGCTGGGTGAAAGACGGGGTCTTCTTTATGGCGTAAGATGTGGATGGGAGGATGTTTGAGCTTTTCACGGCAAATAACATCAGTTGCAATTTCGTCCGGTCTGGGGATGCTGTCTCACCTCAGGACACAGATCTGACCAGAAGCACATTTCTGTGCTCCCAGGGTGAGGAGCGATGGCCTTTGGGTCCATGTCGCCGGTATTAAGCTCCAGACACGCTTGCTCAGGGGAACCATCTTCTTTGGGCTTCATTTCTAGTCCGGAGGTGATCCAAGTGTTGGCGTATCGAGAGTAGTCAATGTTGTTTTTCCGCATCAAATCTTCATAATGCGCCAATCGAGTGAGCAACTCGTCGTCTGCAGCCCTCTTTCGCGGTCGATACGGCGCTGTTTCTTCGAACACACATTCGACTTGGGCTTTTACGCAATTCGAACATGGACTTGCCTTGTCGCATTTGACTTTGCGACGAGCGCAGAGAGAGCAGGACTTTTTGTTCACCATTTCGATGCCGCGATCACAAAAACCCCGATTATGATCATTGGGTAGGTAGGTAAGTTAGGGGAGAGGAATGTCGGCGAGGGCAACAGAAGGATACCGTCTCGGAAAATTCGGGTCCAGAAATGGCATAGTGCGAGTCGGACTCGGAGACCGACCCTCCGATCGTTGACTGCTGCACTCGGGACTTCGAACACATTCTCTATAACTCTTGCATGAATTGTGTTAATTGAGTCATTATATTTTAATGAGGTCTCTCTGATTCTGGGTCAATAGCTGTAGATACCTGAACAGTTGTTATCGTACTTGTCTGTTCACACCTTTAAAACAGACCACCTTGGTCTTGGGCTTAAAACCTCTGTTGAAAGACCAGAAACAAGTTGCATTTTCTCGCCAAACAAGTTATCAAGGGGGCATGTGATACTTAAAGGATTCCAAGCTAGAAAGTTAAATTACGCCTCTGTCGTTACTCGAGTCATCCTCGGTACCAATCGGGGACGTCCAGCCTAACCTGAATTCGATTGCTCGGGCCCGAGGACAATTGGCACAGCTCGGATTCGAGGATCCCGATCGGGATCCTGTGTTGTGTGGACATTCAAGGATATTTATATTGAATCCATTTTCTTCCTCTTGATTCATTACTTTCACTCACTTCATTATTCAAGCATTTTACACTTTGTTTATATCGCAGCCATTCACATCATTTCAAACAGCCGTTCCCTGCACCCTTCGGAAATGTCCCTCAAGAACGACGAGCCATCAGGGGCGTCTTCTGTATCCCAGATGACCAACGAACCTACCAAGAGCCCGGAGCCACAATACCCATCCGGCCTGAAACTCGGTTTAATCCTCACCTCCGTCTTTGCGAGCATGTTCTTGGTGTCGTTGGTCAGCTCACTAGTACGCCACTCTCAAAGGTTACGAAACTGACAGCTTGGCAGGACCGCATGATTATCACTACAGCGATCCCCGCAATCACAAACGACTTCAATTCGGTCACAGACATCGGATGGTATGGCTCAGCCTACCTATTGACCACCTGCACCTGTCAACTTCTCTTCGGCAAGATTTACGCGTTTTTCGACATCAAAACAACCTTCTTGTTGACCATCCTTCTCTTTGAGATTGGGTCTGCTGTGTGTGGCTCAGCTCCAAGCTCGGCTGCTTTCATTGTTGGCCGTGCTATTGCTGGAGTTGGCGGTGCTGGTATCTACACTGGTGCAGTAAGTAACAGCACGTGTACAGGTGAGGTCTATGTAACAGTTAGCTAACATGTATCCTTTAATCCAGATGACCGTCATAGTCAACACTGTACCTCTACATAAACGACCGCTATTTCAAGGCATGTTTGGCGTAGTGTTTGGCGTTTCCTCTACAACTGGGCCGCTACTAGGAGGAGCCTTTACTTCCAAAGCCACCTGGAGATGGTGCTTCTATATCAACCTCCCATTGGGAGCGTTGGCAATGGTAGTGATACTCTTCCTCCTCCAGATCCCCGATCGACCCTCGACGAAACAAAGTCTCAAGGACAAACTCGCGCAGTTGGACTTTTACGGCACCGCATTGATTATACCGGGCACTGTCTGCCTGATTCTGGCACTCCAGTGGGGTGGCCTGACCTATGCTGTTAGTATCAACTTGTTTACGGGAAGGAAAGGTGATACTAATCCTGTCACAGTGGAACAACGGTCGTATAATTGCTCTTCTATGTTTGGCCGGAGTGTTACTGCTGGGGTTTGTTCTCGTACAGATTTTCTTGCCCAAGACGGCGACTATAGCGCCGAGAATCTTCAAGCAGCGCAGCATCATTGCCGGGTTCTTTGCTACAATCTGCATCGGAGCGCAACAAATGATTTTCAGTAAGTTGCGAATCTCCAGACCCAAGATTATATGTACTAACTTGAACAGTTTACTACCTCCCCATCTGGTTTCAGGCCATCCAGGGAGCATCCGCAATGCAATCAGGTATTCGCATCCTCCCTCTAGTAATGTCCATGGTAGCTTCTTCTCTATTGTCAGGAGCCCTCGTCCATCGCATAGGCTACTACACGCCTTTTCTGATTGCTGGTACATGTTTCATGAGTGTGGGAGCTGGGCTATTGAACACGCTGCAGATCGACACCCCAAAGGCCAAATGGGTTGGCTACCAGATCCTATACGGCTGGGGATTTGGCTTAGGATCACAGGCACCCAACTTGGCAGCGCAGACTGTTTTACCAAAGAAGGAGATCCCCATTGGAGCGTCACTGATGTTTTTCTCCCAACTTCTCGGTGGAGCCATCTTTGTGTCGGTTGGTCAGAATGTTCTTGAGAACCAGCTTCGTCAGCGGCTCTCCTCAGTCAATGGCTTCAACTCGACAATGATCGAGAACAGCGGAGCAACATCGCTGACTGACGTGCCGCACTCGATCAAGCACGTTGTGTTGGTCGCTTACAACGAGTCGCTGCGGCATGTGTTCCGGGTAGGCCTGGTTTTGGTCTGCATTACTATCCTGGGCGCTCTAGCAATGGAATGGCGGAGTGTAAAGAAGAATGGGGGAAAAGACCAATATAAAAACGCGCAGGGAAGCGTTGAAAAGGGGAAAGGCGAAGAGGTTTCTATCGATGAGAAGAACCAAGGCTTAGAACAAAAGCAGTAGTTAACCATGCGGTCACCGATGTACATCCCACTCCACTCTGTTTACTGATTAGATAGAAGCTAGACGAATCATTAATTCTGGACTTTTCTTGGTCAAGTCTCTAATGAGCTCTTATAGAACAGTCTTTCCCTAAGCTCGGAAATAACTGTCGGTTCCTCTGCCATCAGCCTGCCTGGCCCCTGGTTTGTCTCCAACCCCGTCCTAAGAAGAACCAAAAAAAGTGAAGAAGCGCAAAAATTGAACATACAACAGCGAGGATTCCCCGGTCGTCACCGACCCGAGTACTAATTCGCCGCTTCTCGGCTTAACGCACGGAGAGCAGACGGGATCCAGTGTTTTACGAGAGCTATGGTCGTATGTGCTGGAGAGGGCAGCTGGGAGGACTCAAGTCGACGGGTAGATTCGACTTGACGCTCTGTTGCTCATTATCCAGTTCGGGCTCTTGTGTTCCCTTTATATATTACGGAGGGTCTATTCAAGTCACATGGATCAAATCTCCAGTGTCGAAAGTAGCAAGGTGGTGCGTCCATCATCCGTAGTCGGCCTCGAGTCTCGATAATTCGCAAGCTATTGATGCGGCTGATCCATGCAAGTGTCCCGCAAAGACACGGCTGTACAAAGCATGATTCGCCAGAGGGCAATTCGACGATAAGGACCCTTGTTCTTGGCACAAGCCGTATGTTAGTCGCTGGTCAAAAATCGAGGATTGAAGTAGAAAGCACATGTAGATCACAGAGCTATAGGCATAGTAGGATGTCACCATCAGATCATACGGAATACTTGTGTCACTTCAATAATGTTTATAAGAGCCAACGTAGGGGGGACGTGGCTCATGGTTGAAGACTGCTAAGAACATGCGCCTCAATACTCGGTGAAGACGTCACGGTGTATGTGTGCCCAAATAGTTACATATTTAAATTCTAACTCAGAAGGTCTTTGCTACCATCGCTCAGCTCTGTTTGGTACCTACTCGAGAGTATCTGGAATGCTATGAGTAAGACATGGGGGTGGATGGGCCTCCTCAGCCCTGAGTCTCGTCCGCGTGTGTACCGTAAAGCAACCTCTCAGGTTCCAGGGCTTGGCCGGGGCCCTCCATCAGCTGAGCACATGGTAGTGGCGGGATGGGCAATGCTTGAGTATCATTTGCCAATAACTTCTCCTTCGCTTAGAAAAAAAGGCGCCTTCAGCGAACTAAATACATAGCGTGAGGCTCAAAGGGGCTAGTGGCGTGTACGACGGCAAGCTGAATAGCCAGCGCATAGCCTAGCAGGCCGCAGAACCCAGTAATAGCCAAACAACCGGCTATAGAAGAATGCAGCATATCCTCGCTGTTCGTCTCAACATTGTGCGCTTCAACTCGTTCTCCTGACACTAAACATGACCGTCTCTAGTGGCTCGCAAACGCTGAGCGCTGCCCTTGAAGCACTAATCAGCAATGCGCAGCAAACGCTGGGCTCGATAACACGACTAATTATCTATTCGCCCATTTTTCCAAGACTCAGATCAGTCTCTGGAGTTATCGCCATCCTGGGTATTTCGTATGGAGTCAACAGGCTTTTTAACCGCCGCGTTCTGGGCGTTCGATCCTTCAGATCATGGAGCCCCGATAACGAACTGGTACTCATAACTGGTGGTAGTGGTGGTATGGGAGCTCACATGGTTCGAAAATTCGCAAAGAGAAATGTGAGAGTCGTCTCGCTTGACATCAGCCCGCCTGCAAAAACACTGCCACCCAATACACGATTCTACCAAGTCGATGTCACCTCCCCCGATGCTGTTCACGAAGTCGCACAAAGGGTTCGCCACGACGTTGGCAACCCCACTGTCCTCATCAACAACGCTGGAATTGTATCAGGCAAGACCATCCTCGACGTTTCGAATACCCAGCTCAGGCGCATGTTTGACGTCAATATTCTTGCCCATTACTGGCTTGTCAAGGAGTTTTTGCCAGCCATGATAAATGAGAACCACGGGCATGTCGTTACAATGGCCAGCGTCGCGAGCTTTCTCACAATCTCGAATAACGTCGACTACAGTTGCGTCAAGGCCGGTTTGATCTCCTTCCATGAAGGTCTTACACAAGAGTTGAGAAACCGATACAACGCATCAGGCGTGCTTACGAGGTGAGCTCTATTCCTTGAACAATTTCTCTCATTTACGACATTACTCACCATTTGCAGCATCATCTTTCCCTTCTGGGTTCGCACACCACTGATCAAGAACCTCATTTCGCATCCAACTTTCAAGGATGATCTCTTGGAGCCGGAAGATGTGGCTGAGGCAGTTGTGAATCGAGTCATCACCGGCGGGAGGGGATCCCTTTTCCTCCCAGGTTATGGTATAGCGTTGGCAGGAATGCGAGGCTTCCCCCAATGGGTGCAGGAGCTGCTGCGTGATTGGAAAGCGAGTATCCTGCGAGATACTGGCTTTTAGGTACCAAAGCTATCGAGGATTAATGAGACTTAATGTAATCTGACCCATGCTTCGATGGTAACCCAAGTGTACACCTACACCGACATATTTCTGGCGTTTTGGCCTTCGACCTATCAAGAATTGTTGACCACGTCTCCTAAGAGCATAAAGACGTTTCAACATAACTCGGCATCTAAATTATTTACCAAAATCTCGAGAGGCTGTTGGTTCCTTGGAAGGAACATGACTGGGCATCGCATGTGCCACCAAATTATACCAACCTCTAACAGTATTGCTGAAGTCACTACCAGATGAAGAAGGCTATGTGGAGCGGATGCCAATAAGCAGCATCAACTGGGTGAAACAGATCCGAAGCTCACAGCTGATCGGATTTATCAATTTGCTGGGGAATAGACTTAAAGGAATGGTAGGTAGGCCAAGGAGCGGGTTTACTGCGAGCTGGGAGTTATACCAGAATGAACCAAGAATAGGCCAAGTGTGATGCATGAATAATAGAAATGGTGGTGGCGGGCATAACCGTACGAGCCCGTACAGCCCAAAGTTATACGCCCTCCAAGCTACTCCGACACACACCACTTCCCAACATTTCATTGACAATAAAGACAATAAACCGCCTCGTAGACCATCAGATCTAAAAAAGTAAAAATTGTCTCATTGTCCCTGGATAGCTCGTTATCCTCAAAACTTTGTTGTCTTCTGGCGCTAACATACCTACATCAGGTCTCTTCAAGTAGCCAATCGGCGTAGGAGTTAGGTGCAGGGGGATCGGGTTGTTGGTCAAGACATTTCTCATTCAAAAGTGCCTTGGAGAGCTGCAAAAGTTCAACCTATTACAGTGGAGTGGCCTCAATTGACTCGGTTACGAGCCACGATGGCTTCTCCTCTTAGCTTGGCAATTCATATCATCCATAGCGGTGAATGGAAATCCAGCATGGGCAACCAGCCATAGGCTATAGAAAAGGCCACGGTGATGACCGAGGGTCGATGAATTCACGGTAGTCCACACCAACACCACCTCAGCTGCCTCCGAGAGCGAGTACAGGTTGCAAGAGGATCGGATTCTGAGCTGAAGAGTGGTATGTCATTGTATGCAGTGGGCTGGTTATTGAAGGTCCCTTCGTTATCACTGAGCCATTCATGTGAACTTGCGCCAGGATCCGACTATATATACTCAGTCATTCATGTTGTAAATGCCATTCAGTCCCCTGTCATGCTATCAGAATGGCCAAGGTGATGGTGCTCTCAATTAGCTGAAACAGCTCACGAAACCAGAAGGGAAGGTATTCCCGCAACAGCTGTCGTTCAATGGACTACGTTAGTGCCTCACATCCTTTCTATTCCATTCCCGATTGATACTTTTGGTTACTGATCTTGACGACTCGTCTAATCCCTGCAATCCCTCTCCGCATGTTACACGACCATCTCGCGAATTGTCTATATGCACGTGGACGCCGCACTGACTACTAAGGCAGCTCTAAATAAACCGTTCTTCTATTCATTCCTAACTGACCATAATCTGGATCTTACATTCTTCGAACTTTGATCAACGTAGAGGCGCTCTGGTGATTGAGTTGGCTTCCGTAATAGATCCTCGTATATTCGCATCTCTAGCAGGGTCTGAGGAGTGCTCCCATTCATCAATCACAACTCACATTAAGCCATGTAAATTTCTCAAGAGGATCTGTGCTGTCATAAGATATTCTAATCCGCAAAGATGACTCCAGAATCCGCTGTCGCCGAAAGGGCGTCATCATGATACAGTGCACGTGATGGGTGAGATATAAAGTCGACCCCGCGCGCCGGATATCCCGCAAACAACTTTGCGCAGGACAATACTTTTGCATAGGCACCTACATCACTTTTTATATCTTGCCTTAATTCAATCAACATGGCCACTCAAGAAGGAAAACCGCCCTATCCGCCATTCAATGAGGAGACGGCTCGGGTCAAGGTGAAGGCGGCTCAGGATGCGTGGAATACAAAGTAAGCAGACCCAAGCTCAAGCAAAGGCCCACCTATTGACAACAGCAAGAAATCCCGAGGGAGTCAAAATGGCTTACACTCCGGATTCTATCTGGCGAAACCGTGACCAATTCTTCCAAGGCCGCGACGCCATTCAAGAATTCCTGTCCAAGAAGTGGGAGAAGGAAAACGGGTATCGCCTGCGCAAAGAGCTGTTCTCTTTCAACGGTAACAAGGTACGAGGGAATTTCGCAGAGCGTTGTTGAGCAATACACTAACGTCAATTGAGATTGCGGTGCAATTCTGGTATGAATGGCACGATGAGTCGGGGCAATGGTGGCGGACATACGGGCTCGAGGATTGGACCTTTGCGGACAATGGCTTAATGAAGAAGAGGCAGATGAGCGGCAATGATGTGAAGATTAGCGAGGAGGAGAGGTGGTTCAAGGACGGGGTGAATGTGAATACCGTGGAAATATCGGAAAAGCACTGGTAATTAGTCCCCCTCTGCTGTAGAGTACCTATAATAAATAGGTATGGAGGCCTGTAAGAGGTAACAAACATGAGAGACAATGAGGTTTGTGAGGATCTGGGTACTCAATGGCGATGCAGATGGCCTTCCTCAAACGACCATGGATCAAACTGCGGGCTTGAGAGACGCCGATTAATTAGGACCAAGTGGTTGAGGTGTGAGGTTTTGTCCCCTGACAGTGCCCAGTCTACCAGTAACAAGGGTAGAGATAAGAAAATCTGCCTTATTTGGGGGGTATTCAGCCCTACAATTTAGCGACCAGCCGTCCACGGTCCTTGTGAAGAAGCGAAACGCAACACGAACAACTCGTGTCCTTCAATCCAGCGATTATCATCAAAGCCGAAATCATGTCTGCGACTGATGAACCATAATAGACTATTAAATTGAGTCTTTTACAGTTCTTTTACGTCGAATATCCCGAGCGGCGATGACGTAAATGTGGCTATTCACTGGAATCCTTGCCAGCACTGCCTCCCCATCACATGTTCCTCATTCAGCCTAATTCTAGGCATTCTTTCTTCGTTGTTAAATACATATGAACTTGGCCTTGCACTCGTTAGTTCTTTCTCAGGTCGTCTCATAAAAGATACCTCATCTACATACTTCATCCGCCATGCCGCTCACCACCGCCTCATCAGGTTTGGCCCTGGGCATTCGCCTCGAAGGCACAAAGACTCATTACGAGCCCGGCGACACCGTCATCGGATGCGTCTACCGCAAACAACACGTCGTCAGCCCGAGAGCCATAGTCACCATTTGTCTCCATGGGAGAACCAAATCGAGGATTATTCTCAGCAACGGGACCAGCAGCACCACCTATCGCGGGCGCTTCAACTTGCTCTCCGGACCCCGCAACACGCTCAAGGTCTTTGATGGCCCGATTCACATTCCTCAAGGAGGCGAGGAGATGGTCTGGCCCTTTGCGCTGACGATACCTACGCACGTGGAAAACGTCAACCTGGGTGCCGGCGTGTCAAGCGATCAGAGCTACCTCCCGCTCAATCCCTCGGTAGTTGCGACACATGAGATACCCGATTCTTTCAACCTGCGCTACCTTGGGCTCAGCACAAACATGGAGGGGTTCGTCGAGTATTTTCTCCAGGCGCACATCAAGACAACGGGCCAAGGTTCATTCGACTCGCATGAGGCGGCACTACCAATCACGGTGAGGAAGCCGAGCCACGAGCCGCCAATTGTAGATTTCCATGCCAGGGACATGAGGCGACACTGTTCTATTCTCAGCTATCACTTGGTGCCGGGTATGGAGGAAGCCGAGCTCAGCTTTTCCCAAAAGACGAGAAGGGCCTTTCACTCGTCCAAAGTCCCGACTCTTCACTTCAACTACCAAATCACCACACCGACGGTGATTCAGCTGCAGAATCCGAATCCAGTGCCTATAATCATCCAAGCATCACCAGATTGGACCAGGACGACAGACATCATCCAGGGCGTTGAGCAAAAGGCCAGACTCAAGTCGCTGTCCCTGAAAATCACGGCGACGACGAGGGTCATATGCGAGGGCACATTCGCACCCCACGAGGAAGACACGGATGACAAGATTGACCTCCAAATCGACAGGGTCCTCAGTACACTTGAGATTCCAATCTTCATCCCCATCGCAGAGGAACCGACACCCATTGATATCGGCAAAATCATCAACTTGAGGGTCGGCTTCCGGGGCCGCATGGATTCGCGCTATCCAAACGGCATATTACACCCGAGCTTCACAACCTACAACATCAGGCACACGCACCAGCTCAAATGGGCCTTTAGCGCAGAGATTGCCGGCGAGGAATTTAGATTTGAGAGCGCACACATGGTGACGCTGGTCAGGCCGAGCAGCGACGCAGAGGTCCCGTTTGCAAGCACGTCGGCACAGGAGCGGACGGAATCGTGGATACATCCCCCGGAGGAGGATCCAGCGCCGCCGAGTTTTGTCGAGGTGCAGAAGGAGGATGCGATTCATGCGGTGCAAACGGCTGCGGTTGAGGTTGGGGATGTTAAGAAGTCGTAGATGGTATAGCTGATCTTGGGATGTGGTTCGATTGAGCTTTGGAGTTATTGAGGAGGGCGTTTAACAGGTAGTTTTATATCAAGACAGATGACAGCATACTATTGCATATTTGAGATTAAGTGATTTTTAGGTATGTTATATAGTCGTCAATATAATATTTAACTTGCATTTCCGTCATTGCCATTCTGGATTCCTTGCCCAGCATCCATCTAACCCAGCACACTCATATTCCCATTCTAGTCAAACACATCCGTCACGTAGCGAACATTTCTCAATCCCTCAAACCACTTCTGCGTGCTCACCGAATCCGCATCTCGCCCCTCTCTCTTCTCCATCTCAAGCTTAATCTTGATCATCGACTCCTTTGCCGACTCGGCCACACCCCTCGATCCGCACACGAACACGGTAGCCCCCTTCTGCCAGAGCCCAATCACGTCCTCGCGGTCCTTCCACATGCGGTCCTGCACGTGCTTGCACCCTTCGCTCTTCTTAACGTCGCGGCTGTACGCGCGCCGCACGTCAATCGCCCCGAGGCGCTGCCACTCGTCGAGCTCGTCGCGGTAGAGGTCATCTGCGCGCGGGGATCTGCACCCGAAGAAGAGGATGGCGGGCGCGAGCTTGCGGCCGGACTGGAGCATGGTGGCGCGTTCCTGGATAAAGGAGCGGAAGGGGGCGATGCCGGTGCCGGCGGCGACGCAGATGAGGGGTGTGTTCTTTGGGTCGGATGGGAGACTGAAGGCGGCGTGGGACGGGCGTATTGCGACTTGGAGCGTGTCGCCGGTGGATAGCGAGTCGAGGTACGAGCTTGCGACGCCAATGTAGGAGCCTTGGCCGGAGAGAGAGGGTTGGTTGAGGATGGAAAAGGTGATGGTGACGCGGGATTGGTCCACGAGAGGTGATGAGGAGATGGAGCTGCGGAACGGTTAGATTGTGCTGTACGACTGTGGGATTGAATGGCTTACTATTGTCTGATGCGCATGGAGGGCATCATGAGCAGGAACACGCCGACTGGGAGATCGATTGATGGATATCTCTCCAGAACATCGAGCACGGAAACGCGCTTGGCTTTGATCTCGTCGGCATAGTCGTCGCCTGCCAGACGCTCCAAGGCATCTTTGACATCCTTTTCCGAAGCATACTCGGATATAGTCAGTAGATTCTACAAATCCCCATTAGTATCATGTATGCGCTGATAAGGGGACTGTTCCATCTAAGTACTCACCCTCTTCGTAGCAGGCTGCGACAGCTCAACGTAAGAGCTCAAAATGTCATGCGCAGGCACAGACGTATTCACCGGCAAAGCCAGAGGTCCATTGGTGTTAATCTCCAAATGCGCATCTCGCGGCAACTTGAAGCGGCGCATGGCCCGGTGGACGTTCTCCTGGGGGTTAATGGGGAGCACGGCAATATAGTCGCCCGCGCTGTACGACATGTCCTTTGGCAACTGGACCTCAATGTGCTTCTTAATGGAGGCCTTCTCGTCGCCCGAGGTCAGCGTTTGGACCTTGACCACGGTGGCTTCCTTGACGTCTTGCCGAAGTGTCGAAGTTCTCAAACTCGACACGGTCACGTCGACGCCCTTGTTCAACCCATCCGTCGCCTCGGCCGTGTCGTACTTGGCCGTCAGCGCAGGCCACAGCTTGCTGTCCTCCCACGTCTCAAAGTCGGTAAACACCTCGCTCGAGGAAGCATCCGCCAGCCCAATGTCCGCCAACCGCGTCGCGCCCAGCTCCTCGAGCGTGCTGTCCACCAGCTTCGGGATGCGGTGGAACGTCGACACCCAGTCCTTGTGGCCGCAGCCAAACACGGCGTACGAGACGTCCCTGAGGGGCTGGTCGTCCGGCTTCGCGGCCTCGAGCCAGGCGACAAAGTGCGCCGCGTTGTCGGGGGGCTGCCCCTCGTACGAGGACGTGACGATGACGACTGGGTGGTCGGTGGGAAGCTTGCCGTTGGCGCTGTCCATGCAGTCAATCTTTGTCGCACGGAAACCGTGTGCCGCAGCGTCGGTCGCGATACGTTGCGCCAGGGACTCGCATGTTCCACTGTTTGATCCGTAAAGAATCGTCAGCGGCGTGAGACTCTCGTCTCCCGCACCTCCATTGGCAGTGGGCTTCGATCCCTTCGTCTCGGCGACGGCCAGGCCAGCCAAGCGACGCTCAAGAGTCGTGGGCGTCAGGTTATCGCGCAGAATGGCGCGCATGTGCATGTTCTTGGGCTTGATGGTGAGCGTCTGGTGGATATGCAGCTTGTAGTTCGGATCAAGCACAAAGTTGAAATTTTGCAGGAGCATCACCATGACGAGCAGGGCCTCCTGCCAGGCAAAGGGGCGGCCGATGCAGGCGCGCATGCCGTTGCCAAAGGGCTTCCAGGAATTGGGGAACTCGCGGCTGATGCGGTTGAAGTTTTCGTCAAACATTCTCTCCGGGATGAATTCCAGCGCGTCGTCACCGTAGACAAGGGGATCGAGGTGTGATTTTGCGAGAAGGGCGACAATGGTCTCGCCTTTTTTGGCGGCGTACTTGCCGCCTAGTATTGTATCCTCAAACGACTCAACGGTGAAGAGGGGGATTGTGGCGTTTATTCGAAGGACCTCGCGCAGGACGCCGTTGATGTAGGGAAGCTTTGAGAGGTGCTCAACGCGAATTGGACCTTTCCCTACGACGTCGTCGACCTCCTGTTGAGCCTTTTGGTAGCATTCGGGGTGTTTGAGGAGCTGATAGAATGCGAAAGAGAGAAGACCAGAAGTCGTCTCGTGTCCAGCAATAAGAAATGTGATGAGATTATCCATGATACTCTCGTCGGTCATCTTCTTGCCAGTCTTGGAGTCAACGCCCCTCAACATGGCGTCGAGGAGATCATTCCGGTCACTCTTCCCAGAGGCCTTTCGTGCATCCAAGACTTCTTTTGCGGTGCTTCGCAAGACATCAATGTCTGCGTTGAACTTGTCGTCGCGTGAACGGTAGACAAAAGAAGGCAACGGTGGTCGACGGGGCTTCTCACCCGCTTCGGCGAGGAAACTGCCCATGGCTGCGATGAAGGGATGAAGCTCCGGTGAGTAGTAGCTGTTGAAGCGGTATCCCATAGAACACAATGCGAGAGTGTCCAGGGTCAGTCGAGTAAAATCGTCCGTCACAGCGACTGGTGAGTCAGGTCCATAACGAGCCCATTTGAGAGCCAGTTGGCTTGCAATGTCGTGCATCTCGTCAAACATGTTACGGATGGAGAGGGGGCCGAACGCGGGCATGAGCACACGATGAGCGATGCCCCAATTCTCTTCGCCCATTTTGGCCTATTCAAATAATTAGACAGTTGAAACATGGAAATGTCCGTCTGGGGGGAAAGCTTACCGTAAAGAGGCCATCGTTGACACCAGCTCTGACTTCCTATTCCCAGTGTCAATCCCGCGTTTCACAAGCAGCTCCGGAAGGCGTCATACCGTCAAGGCAGAATTCACAGACTTCTTGAACCGTTTCTCATCGCATACTTCGTTGACTAGGGCCTGTGTGGAGACAAAGACAACGGTTCTACCAGGGAACCTCAAACGGTACGCCTCGCCTACGGAACGTCAGTATTCGTTTTCTTTTTGCCGTTTGTCGAGCAGATCAACTCACCACATTGGTCTGCCAGAGACACCATCGACCCAAGAGGAAAGTCTGGATCAAGAGTTCCAACATGGCCAATCAATGGATACCCCTGAGGCTCTGGGATGTCAACCGTTTCCGCCATTGCGTGCTCAACGTTTTCACTTTTTTTCCCAATTTTTTTTATCTTTTTTTCCCGTGTAACGCGTTCTTCAATCGAGGACTCTCGAGCGTTAAAATACCATCAGCTCACAGAGCATTGATACCTTCAAAGAACTCGTCAATCTCCGTCGGACGTTATGCCTCGGCCGCATCAAGACGTGGGTCTCGGACGTTGAGGCTCAAAATGTCAAACGTCTCCTTGATCAAAAGAAGCGAAAGGTATCACGTCCACTTTTTCCCTCTTTCTCTTCCCTTCTCTTCCCCTCTACAGTCCGTTGTCCCGGATTATTTCTTAGCACTCTCTCTAGCGGTCAACCGGAAGAACCCTGCTCTTTGTGTCGTCATGGTGAAACCCTGCGCTCGGCGCCAGCATGGACCGGAGATCGGGCCTCAGTCCCCATTTGGCTTAACAGTCACGACCGAGCCGAGGCTTCAGTGACAAAACTGGGACTTGTTTGCCCCAACGGTGGTCTGACTCGCGCCATGGCGGGCGTTTTGGGGGTGAGAGGCCAAGAGACGGGCAATACGAGGTTGAGGATCAGAAAAGGAGGAAAGGGCATTGTTCAGGACAGTCGCCCGAGCTGCATGTGAATCCCATGCAGGGTCAGACGAATCCCGTCGGAGCAATTGTGTATCGTCGGGTTTGCGTGGCCCCTGGACTGCATTAGTGAGCGGCATTGCCCAACTGCCGCTCATGGGTCGTCCGGCACACTCCCGTACCGCGCAAAAAAATCAATAGATTCAACTTTGTTTGGAAATACCACGGGAGAAGATGGCCTCGTGTGGATCGTGTCCATTGCCACGTTGTCAATCTGTGTTAATTGTCGCAAGTTGAAGCAACAAGTCCGTCTTGCGCAATGCCAGTTTTTGAGCCATCATGTTGATTTGAAGTCGATATGCTGGCCGCCAATAACGGATAATCAACAACGTGCAAAGGATAAGATGACTGCAATCTTTGTATGACTCGTCGATCCACTTTCAGATTCTTATTATTCGGTATCTTATCTTGATCACAGTTCCATGCCAGGTTGCCAGGTTGCCAGGTACAGTCCCAGTATTTGTGCCATTCAACTGACGGGCAAGCTACCCTGGACCACGGAAGCCCCAGAATACGGCGACGGCGGCTGAATAGGGCAGCTTCACCGACGCACTCGTCATCCCTTCAAATTGGACGGCTTCCGTAGCTCAGTTGGTTAGAGCTTCGTACTAATAATTTCTCATGAAATACTTGGTGATGCGGAGGTCGCAGGTTCAAGCCCTGCCGGGAGCAGTTGTCTCACGACGCCATCCAATTCTTTTGCTTTTACCTTTTGCGTGATTTTTGCCCGGCTTGTATGCCTGAATTCAATCTTGCATTCGGATTTGTTTAACCTTTCTCGTCGTTCCGACATGACTTTGCGTGCTTGTAAGCATGTCTCTTTAGTAGTTACTTTGACGACTCTAGCTGTCGTCTCGTCCACCATTAGAGGGACTTCCCATTATAAAGTAGCGTGAGCCGTTGTTTCTGAGAGCAGCCTACGCTCGACTGTTTTCAACCAGCTCCGGTACAAGACACATTTGGCTTCCCGACCCTGGATCGAATAGAAATACCATGGGATCAGAATCCTCGCAGTGAATAGCTTTTGGAAGCTAGTGCACAAAGACTATAGAAGTGCGACAGGCTGCACTCGGCAGATCAAGTTGGTCCCCAGGTTTGTTAATATTGCAAAGTAAGAAATGGGTAAGGGCTCACTATGAAAAGTATTAGATTTTTTTTTTAAATGACTAAGAGACTATAGATCAACTCATTACTATGTACATCCAGTTCGAGGATGATTCCCGTGCTCGTCCACTCGCCGCCACGCTTAGATCCTGGAACAACATCTACGGCGGCCCTAAGCATTAAATCGAAGCTGGCGCATGTAAACAAGAGATGAACAAGCATTT
>JALNIO010002122.1:0-30768 GCA_023509875.1 Rugonectria rugulosa | reverse complement strand
TTTTTTTTTCTCTCTTCTCCTCTTCTTTTTGGCTGTGGTGTTGTTGGTTTATACCCTTGTCCTCACACACGATGATACATACATGCCCATAAACACACCAGCACAGTATCATTGATGATGTTCTTGTCAAGTGCTTGACTTTTCAGATTATTAATTCCTCTTTCTCATATTCAATCATCTTCAGTCTTATAATTATCATCATAATCACCCGTTTCAAACAACAAAACTCTCACTCAACTTTACATCTTCCTCCTCTTCTTCTCCTCTCATCCTCCTCCCTCATCCATCCTCTCCTTCATCACACCCCTCCCCGCTAAATATACAGTATCTGACTGCCCACTCTCACTCCCACTCCCACTATTATTACCTTACCCTTCTTCCTCCATTCCGCCCACCCCCAGATAACTCGCTGACCCACCACCGCCATCAATCAATCAATTCATCTCATCTCAATTTATTATTTCTTCCCAAAACCCTCGTGTTCTCTCAATTTATTATTCTTCACCCTCCCCGTCTCTGCGAATAGATCCTCAGCTCACGGTCCGTCGCTCCAAATCTCGGCTCACAAGTACTTCATCTCCATATAAGAAGCATATATCCCTGCCACGCGCCCTTCCTCCCACCGTTTGTACACCACTGTTACCACCTTGGGCAGATTCTGATCTGCATCACGATACCCTTATGCATCTTTTGCCCTCTAAAAGTCCCCTGTCATAATTAGTTTGCATGTCTTCCACTTCAGCCCTAAACATAATTGTTTCCGGCTAAGACAGCCTACACGCTACCGTCAATTCACTCAACTTCGACAGTCTTATCACGACCTTTTTGGAATGACGACTTAAAAAAGTGTTTTTTTATATGTTTACTTATTCCTTTTTATAACCATTTCCTTCTTATTCTCATTTCTTCCTCGCCATCATGTTTCCCTTCGACCACGCCGCCCTCCCCCAACTCACCACCCGCAAAGCCTTTATAGGCGTTGATTTCCAAAACGACTTCATCGCCAAAGACGGCGCACTCCCCGTTAAGGAGCCCGAGGGCTTTGTCGATCGCGCCGTGAAGCTCGCGAATGAATTCAGAGATGTAGGCGATGTTGTCTGGGTCCAGTCCAAGTTTGACTCTCCGCAACCATGGGACGACGAACTCATCATCACCAATGACCTGCCGCCGCCCTCTCTTCCCAGCAAGTCAAGGACAACAGGACGACTCAAGATTCCACCAGAGTTGCTCCAGGATCAAGGTCCCCCGGATGAAGAGGCGTTCCTCAGCCACGAGAAGGCCACTTGTGTTAAACCAGATACGTCTGGCTCTGCTCTCGCTCCTGCAATAGAGGATGCCTCGAATAAGACGGATTTGAAGCTCACAAAGACGAACTACTCGGCATTTCAATCTACTCACTTGCTGCGACTACTTCGCGCTAAGATGGTCATGGAAGTCTTCATCTGCGGTTCACTCACAAACGTGGGCGTGTACGCTACCGCTCTCGACGCCGCCGGCCACGGCATGGCTATAACTGTTGTGCACGACTGCTGCGGTTACCGCATAGAGTCGAGACAAGCCGCAGCCGTTGCAAAACTCATAGAGCTCACCGGCTGCGAGATTGCATCTTGCGAAGAGGTGCTGGAGATCATCAAGCCCAAGCCAACCAAATCCAAGTCCAAGTCTAAATCTAAGGGCAAGGCATCCGCGCCCTCGAAACCGAAAGGCCTAGAACCACAAGGAAAAGCAACGAGCGCGGTAGCAGACGAGAACGAAGACGAAGAAGCTCGTCGAAAGAGTCTGACGCCTGAAATCGTCAAGAATATGACTGGTCTTCGCATCGTGTCTAATTCGCCCAGCCCTGCTAGGCACACTCCGGCTCAGCCTCAAGGAAAGGCGTCGGCGACTAGTTCAGCTGAGCGCCTTGACTCAACATCGTCGAAGGCTGAGGAAAGCAATGGATCAACCAAGAAAAAGGGGAAAGAAAAGGTTGATGCAGTTAAAAACGAGCAGGCTCCCGCTGCAAAGGAAAAGAACAAAGAAGAGCCTGCTGCATCTCATTCGCTTGAGAGTACAAGTTCGACTATAGTTCAACCTTCAATTGAAGCAGCATCACCAACACCAAGCCCTGAGCCGGAGCCAAAGCCAAAGCCAAAGCCAAAGCAAGAAACAAAACCAAAACCACAAACAGAACCAGAAAAGAAACCAGAAACAGGAACAAAAACGGCAACAGAATCGAAACCAATACCACCATCAGTAACAGGCCCCATAGAACCAGAAGTCATGGACGATCCCGTCAATGACAAACCCAACTTCCTCCATAAAGGCCTCTGCGAAGGCGACACAGATGTCATTCAAGACATGATCCCAAGTGACCTTGTCGACAGCATCTTTGACAAGCTCCGCGACGAAGTCCAATGGCAGCGCATGTCCCATCAAGGCGGTGAAGTCCCACGCCTCGTCGCCGTCCAAGGCCACGTCGCCCAGGACGGAAGCATCCCAGTCTACCGTCATCCAAGCGACGAGTCTCCTCCCCTGCTTGCCTTTTCTCCAACCGTCCTGGCCATCAAAGCTGAGACCGAGAAGCATCTTGGCCATGAGTTGAACCACGTCCTGATCCAGTACTACCGCGATGGAAGTGACTACATCAGCGAGCACAGCGACAAGACTCTGGATATCGTCCAGGGCTCTTACATTGCCAACGTCAGCCTCGGCGCCGAGCGAACCATGGTCTTCAGAACAAAGAGGCTCGATAAGGACCCCTCTCGAACTGATGCCTCGTCCAGCGACTCAAAGCGTCAGACCCAGCGCGCCAAGCTCCCGCACAACAGCCTCTGCCGTCTCGGCCTCAAGAGCAACATGAAGTGGCTCCACGCCATCCGCCAGGACAAGCGCGCCGAGCGGGAAAAGACGCCCGCCGAACTGGCCTTCAACAGCGGCCGCATCTCCCTGACCTTCAGGCAGATCGGCACCTTTTTGAACCGCGAGGAGACCTTGATCTGGGGCCAGGGCGCAACCGGCAAAACCCGCCAGGACGCCCACGCCGTCATCAACGGCCAGTCCCCCGAGGCCATCGAGATGCTCAAGGCCTTTGGCACCGAGAACCACGCCACAGACTACGACTGGGACGCGCACTACGGAAAGGGCTTCGACGTGCTGCATATGAGCAACGCGCCTCGCCTCTTCTCCCCCGCCGACCCCGTCGTCGCCAGCCGGGTCGCCCTGATGCTCTCCGAGTTCGGCGTCAACTACGCCAAGGGCAGCATCAGCTCCGGCGACCAGCCGCCCAGCACCATCGTCAAGTTCGTCGACAAGGACAAGTCTACCGTGCAGGGTGACGTCGCCGTCATGCTGTACCTGAACGCCCGCTACGGCGCGGGCAAGCCCGGCGCGACTCCGCGGACGCCAGCTGAGCTGGCTGTGCAGTTTACGCGGTTTCAGCTGGGTCTTGGGTTCTTGGATAAATGGAAGGGTCTGGCAACGGACAAGGACGGGAAGCGTGATATCAAGGCTCTCAAGCAGGAGCTAACAACCTGGGACGCCTACATCGCCGAGTCCGAGGGCGATTTCCTCACCGGCTCCAAGTTGACTCTGCCAGACTTTGCCTTTTGGCCAGTTTTGCACGCAGTCGTGGAAGAAGCGGGCATAGAAACCCTAAATGGCTATGATAACTTGAAAAAGTATTACCAAACCGTAGCAGAGAGACCGAGCACCAAGAAGGTTACTGGACGAGAGACAAAGGAGTAGGACACAGGCTGGAATGTGATGGATTAGCGACTTGGGTATACTATTGCTTGGATCTGTTAGACGAGAACTTGTAACTATTTATGTCATGACTTGCAATACTCGTGTCTCAACCTGATCGCTTTGATGTGTCCCCGTTAGATTCGATTTCAGGGGCCGCTTGCAAGTCGGAGCAACTTCGTCAACAAGAGTGGTGAATTATTCCGTCCGAATGTTACAGCCTTCTCACAAAGATACAAGCAAACCAAATACGTGTATGGCCCAGAAGAAACCCACGTGTCATTTCCACCGCTCTGCTTGTCCGAGAGCACTAGTTAATTACAGATAAAAGGGTGGCCCGTCTTGCAGGCCACCTATTCCTATATTCCATGGAACCAAATAGACAAAACGCAAGATCTTTACCGTGAAGCATCCCACGGCAACGGATACGTGCCGACCCAGTCTTCGACCTCGCTTCTCAGCTGCACAATCTCCGACTCTGTCTCGCCGTTGCCGAGATGTTCTAGGAAGAGCTTGAGACGCCCGGGATTCTTCTCACCCTTCTCTTCTGCCGCCTTACGTGCAGCCTTATCGATGCGGGTGGCGATAGTCACAGCCCGGTCTACTACATCGGCGACACGGACAAAATCGTCCTCGTTGAACCCGCGTGTCGTCATTGCAGGAGTACCCATGCGAAGCCCACCAGGAACAAGCGCTGAGCGATCGCCGGGAACGGTATTCTTGTTGGCAGCTACACCAACGAGCTCTAGCACACGTTCAACGCGACCTCCATCAATACCCTGGGGCTTGAGGTCGGCCAGAACCAGATGGTTATCAGTACCACCACTGACTAGCTGGTACCCTAAGCCTCCCTTGCCTTTGGGTTCACTCAATCTCTTTGCAAATGCCTTTGCGTTCGCCAGCACTTGGGATTGATAGGCATGGAATTCTGGTGATTGAGCCTGTTTCAGTGCCACGGCGAGAGCTGTGATGGTGTGGTTGTGAGGACCGCCTTGGTGTCCAGGGAAAACGGAGTTGTTGATCGGTCCTTCGAGGTCGTAGAATTCATCCTCCTTGGTCTTGGGGTTTTGCCTCCGAACACCTTTTCTATAGAAAATCATAGCTCCTCTGGGACCACGCAAACTCTTGTGGCTGGTGGTTGTGACAATATCGGCAAAGGGGAAGGGACCTGGTAGGACTTTGGCAGATACCATGCCAGAGATATGGGCGATATCAGCTAGAAGATAGGCATTAACCTTGTCGCAGATTTCTCGCATTCGTTGATAGTCAATCAGCCGACTGTAGGCGCTTGCACCGGCGACAATGATCTTCGGTCGGTAGATGGTGGCTAGTTCCTCCAGCTTATTGTAATCGATATAACCTGTTGTCTCATCGAGGCGGTAGGGAACTGTTTCGAAGTATTTGGAGATTGCGGAGATCTTCTTAGTTGGAGTCTGGTATCCGTGTGAGAGGTGGCCGCCGTGAGGGAGGTCGAGGCCCATTATTCGGTCGTGTGTGTTCAGGAGGGCTGAGTAGACGTAGAGGTTCGCAGGCGCGCCAGATAGAGCTATGCAAAGCGTTAGCAAGATGTCAACTCAAGCCAGCATAGCAGGGCTGAATGCGACCGACATTGGACGTTGACACCCCATGATTTGGAATCAAGACTGAAAGCCTCGAGGGCGCGGTGTTGACAGAGACGCTCCGCTTGATCGATGTATTCGTTCCCGCCATAGTATCGAGCACCTGGATATCCTTCTGAATATTTGTCTAGAGGTTACGAGTGTTAATAATTGCCGTCCCGGGATTTGTCAAGTTTGGGTGAAGGCTCACTCTGCATCACACTGCCAAGAGCATCGAGTACGGCTTGCGACGTGAAATTCTCGGAAGGTATCAGGTTGATAAAATGTTTCTGTCGCTTCTTCTCCTGCACAAGGCATTAGACCTTGAATCGATTATTGCACAGATCATTGGGCGTGGTATCATGACGGACCTTCTCGATGATGTCGAACACGGCGGGGTCAGCCTTGCCGAGGTGGTCTGAGAGAAGCTACACAACCAGGACAAAGTCAGGACCAATATTCACAGAAACGAGACCATAATTGAACCAATTGAACATTAGACGGACCTGTTGCTGGCCCTCGAGACTCAAGGAGGACGCAGCTCGCGAGCATGTGGTGGTGACAGCAGCGGGCCTCGCAATGCCTCGAAGGACACGCGAGGTACCTCTCACGCCGGCGAGAGACATGGCGTGGTTCTGCACTCTGGAGGGGGGTGGGAGGGGAAAATGAGGGTGGACGAGAGAGATGCCAGCCGAACAGACGAAGACGAGGGTATCACGAGGGCAAACAACAAGAGAACTGCAATGGGACAACAAGCGACGATACTGTCGACGACGGTTGGACCGGCTCACTCAGGACGTCATTGACATGGAACGGTGATGGTCCGGCGGGCTAGTGGAGGAGGAGGAGTCGGACGGAAAAGGCGATGGAAATGGTTGGTGGTGGACGCGGAGTTTAGCTCCAGCTATCAGTCAACGGCCGAGAGATGCATCGACAGCTGTAACTCCGCTGTAATTTAGCACGCCTTGGGTCCTCCAGCAGTCGGTGAGACCCAAACCCCCAGCTGCCTTAGGGGACTATAGCGCTGTAGCCTGGACGGGAGCTCTAACTAGCCCAGTAGCTCAGTGGACCTCAAGAAACTGGGGTCTCAACCGTCTCATTGCCCTCACACGCCACAGCCCTCTTTCGCTCTCTTACTAAACTGTGGCTGGTACCCTTGCAGGTCGCTCATCCACACACCTTAAAAACCCACCAGCCCATTCCACATCCTCCTCTTCCCTTTCTTTTCCCCTTATCAACTAAAACTGGGCGTGATGTGACCGTTAAGACAGCACACTGGTTCATCCGCTTCGGCGGGAGCATGCTGAAATGCCCTGGCGCAAACTCACCACTCTTGAGGGGCAATTTGAGGAATCTGATCCAAGTCTTTGGTTGATCTTTTCTGACTACTCTTTTGTTACTCTTATGGCTTCATTGTCGATGCCGTGTTCTATTCTCGTTACGTTTCCCATTTGGCAGACCGCTATCCCCACAAAGCCAGCTTAGCAAAGTGATTGATCGTTGCTCTACATGCTCTGATATCAAGAGCGGATGACTAGAGAATGAGCTGGGTGTTGCGGGAGCTTAACTACGCACCGATTTCGTGATATGTCCTGACCACTGAAGCCATCCATTTCAACCTCGCGTGCGTTTGCCCAAATCGCCGGCCGTTTTGACTCAGTCTCGCACTACTGGCCTTGTCATTGATTTCGCACCATTGGCGAGCGTCATAGATTCAACCACAGTGCAATCTCGAGCAATTTTGTGCGTAGGGGACGAACCCCCGCATTTGGGGGATGAAAACTATTTGTGTGAAGGCTTCCACGGCACCTCACATTGACTGGCTATATATACCACGGGTCATCACAGACACGTAGCCAGATCACAGTTTGGATCATCAATCGCTTTGCATAGGGCATAGACACACATCAATGGTTTGGGAAAATAACCCTGTATCCGAGCATCATCGATTCCATTTTTCAATGCTACATGCCAGAACCCCCGCCGGTACGACTGTAGAAACCAGAAGGGCGTAAAAAAAGACCCGACCCGTAGACTCCGTATGCAGCCTCCTCTCAAGACCGAAATGTCATCGTTGTCCACACGGTTTACTCTTCGGCGAGGAGAGCATTTCGCTTGGCCGCCGCTCTCTCGGCCTTGCGCTCGCGGGCAGCCTTGTTCTTCGCACGCTTGGCGTCCATCTCTTCCTGGAGAGCACGCTCGCGCTGCTTCTCGGCCTTGGCACGGTGGATCTGTTCGTCTCCATGTCAGCAGGTGCCCTTCATCTTTGAAGCCATACCGGCTGGGGTTTGTAGGTTCACGTACGTGCTCAACAAGGGCACGCTTGTGCTTGAAGGTGTTACCCTTGCTGCTGTGGTAGAGCTCGTGGTAGAGGTGCTTGTCGATCTTGCCGCTGGCACGATACTTGACGAGAAGACGGCGGAGGACTCGGAGACGGCGCATCCAAAGGACCTGGCTGGGCATACGAGCATCGGCGGTACCCTTGCGCTTACCCTGGCCACGGTGTCGGCCCTCTCTTCGGGCAAGGTTGAGCTCGCGGGCACGAGATCGGGAGTGCTGGGTCACGGGCTTTCGGATGATGAGGCCATCGGCGATGAGCTTGCGGATGGTCTGGCGAGAGTTGGCGTTGGAGATCTCGCTCTGCTCGTTGGGGTCGAGCCAGATCTTGCGCTTGCCAGCGCCAGTCACGGCGGCGGCGAGGCGCTTCTGAGTTCGCAGATTGACCCTGTACAGAAGAATAAAAAAGTTGTATTAGCCATGACACTTTTCTTATCGACAATGCTTCTCCCGGGTTGGAATGACCAGCGGAATCATCAATTCCATTCTTCCTCGTGCGTGGATATTGAGTTGCCTCATCGGATATCGTCTCGGGGGACTTACATCTTGATTGTCGATTGTGGTGACGGCCGGTCCTCGATGGGTGATGGATGAAGGCTGAGAGGGGTTTGGGAGGCTTAGAATTTCTCGGTCACGCACAATCGTCTCTGGGTTTGTGGGTTCACGTGCGCTTGGACCCGTCGTACTGCCCTAAGCGAGAATGATAGGCAGAGTCACCGCCGACGCCTCACGTGACCTGACTAAGCCACAGAACGATTCGAATTCTGTGTGCGACCCACCTCCCTGAGCACCCATGACTGATCATTGAACCCACAGGGTAAACAGAATCACAGTAAATAATGAGTCTCACTGTCGTTCGCAAAAGTTCAAGTGACCCTTGAGTCGTTGACGAGCTTGATTGGTTCATTGATGGCGCTATCGATCCAACTATACCCGATCTTCGGGATACCTCCTGCCGAGAATATAAGTATAGAGCAAATCCCCCTCCCAATTGATACACCGACCCATCGCTCATCAAGAACTTGGTGCCAGTAGGCTTTCTTCGTTTGAGTTACTTATTTTAAATACAACTTACAAGATCTACATAATTGTAACAACCCAGATGCTTCATTCATCAAGTGATTTCGTAAAGAGCGCAACTTAAAACACAACGCTGGAAACACGTCTCCTTATTCTCCATCCTCAGAGAACTTAGGCAAACGCATCGCTTCCAACATCAACTTTTCCAACACTCCAAATCTCCCTTTCATCTTCAACCTCATCATTTGAAAGCCCTAATCCTCCCTGGCCTCCCTCGGCCTCACGCCTTTCACGTGCCTGGTTTCCTAGTCTCATAGCTACTCTCTTGAAGTAGTCTCCCATGCTTCTCTTTGTATTGGCCGGCAACTCGGCTCCAGCTCCAGCCATGAAGTTGTCAAACACACGGCTCTCCTCATCTGCAACACTGAAAAGTTCCACAAAGGCTGCTTCGGCAGCAAGCTTGACGGGGATCACAGGGTCTCGAACACTGGCAAAGATGGGAGGAGCAAGGAGTGGTACATGTGGTCGAACCATGTCCATATCATTTCGGCTCAGCGTGCGTATAATGACCAGCGCAAGTCGACGAGAGTCAGTGGGGTTGCCTGGCTGGATGACTGAAGCCAATGCCTCGAAGATGCCCTTGGTGGACTCGAAACTCTTTGTTGGCGGAGACAAGAGGTACTTGCCAGTAGCCAGAATACTGTTGTCTGCTACATATACCTGCATGTAGTTAGTTCATCTGTAATCTTAAGAAATCTTTGTTGCTACTCACATTCTTGCTGAGAATGCCCTGGCAAAGCAGGTCAGGGATTTCATCGGCCAATGGACCTTGTAGCAGAGTGTCACGAGATTCCACCAGGACGGCGTTTAGAGCAAGTACTGACGAGTGGCTGAACTGGGAGGTAACCACACGGTTCTTGAGCAGACCAGTTGCAGCCTCCTCAGGGACGTTACTGATCAAAGCGCCGAGGAGCTTGGCGTTTGTGATGGTCATGGCTTCGTCTCTCTCATCCGTCTCCATATCGATCAAAGACAAAACAGCAGCTCGTGAGGCTTCTCCCATATTGGCACCGGCCTTGCTAATGACTTCATACAAAGCCTTGAGCATGGCGGTCTTGACACCGGGATCTGCTGTCTTGGAGCCAGTGACGAGCTCGGCAATCAGGGGATCAATACGAGGTGTATACTTGATCAAAGTACCCAGAGCCTTTGCGGCTCTTGATCTCAGGACCTCACTTGAGGTATCAGCCAATGACTTGGCAAAGGTACGTTGAAGTTGAGGCAAGAATGGCTTGAGAGCAGTAGGCATCTTCTCGAGTAGATTGTTGAGAGTGAGAAGAATAGCGGCCTTGACCTCAGTAGCACGCTCAGAAACCACACGAATAAGAGGACCAGTGATTTGTGTGACAAAAGGCTTCAGTGAAGCCTCGCTGGTACGGTCGACAATATCGGAAATACCCAGAGCTGCCTGCACACGCTGGTCTGCGGTACCATTCATCAGACCCTGTAAAAAGATAGGCAGAATAGCGTTGATCCCCTTGGGAAGCTCGAAACCGCGCAAGTTGGCGCCAGCCACACCAACTCGCTGAAGGGTTTGCCGAGTAGATATGACAAGAGATTCCATAACCTCCTTGCGAAGTTTCTTGGTGAATTCCGTGAGGGCTGCCCAGGATGCCTTGACGACATCCAGATCGGAGTCATCAAAGGCATTGAGCAAAGATCTGATGATATCCTGGTTGTATCTCGAGTAATCCACGCTGGCCGCAGTGAAGAAGTTGCGTAGGTGGCGAGCAGTGGCTGCTCTGCGACGGTGATCATCGTGCTTTAGGAGTGCCAAGAGGACGTTCATGACCGTGTTCAGACCATCGTACTCGTCGATGGACTGAATGACGGTATCAAACGAAGCCTCTAGTTCTTCGCGGAGGCTCTCATCCTTGCAATTAATTTCGTTATCCATGAGCGAGTTGACAATTCCGGGAAGGCGCCTGTTCATAGCAGAGCCAGCAACCTTGGATAAAGAGGCTAGAGCCTTGGCATCGAAGGCAGAGATGGGAGGAGTTGTAAGGGTAGGAATGAGGTTAGGCAGGATAATGTTGGAGCGAGTTGTCTCGGTAAGGAGGGTGAGAAGGGCCTGCAGGGCATTGTCCGCTTCATCTTCAGAGCGAAGCAGATTGAGGAGGAAGGGCAGCACTTGGTCGACTGCACGCTTGCCAAGAATCTGCTGCAGAGAATCGAATGCTTCAGCAGCAGCTTCCCTGACATCCTCGTCAGAGTCTGTAAGAGCAGTTCGAACAACAGAAATGAGAGTCTTCTCGTGATCCTCGAGAGCTTCAGGGGAGGCAGAAGCAATAAGTTCGCGAAGTGCAAGACAAATACCCTGCTTAGCATCCGTATCTGTGGAGGTCTGCAAGCCTTCCTCAAGGGTCGGCAGAAGAGTCGCCAAAACACCATCACCAGCCTTGCGAATAAGTTCTCCGAGGGCATTGCTGGCAATGACCTTGTGCTCCATATTGGAACTTCCGAGACGTCGGATGAGAAGTTGCGTGAGAGTAGGCACAAGTTCCTTGAGCGTCCTGGGGCTGTGGACAAGAACCTTCCACACAGAGATAGCAGCAGAGCGAACGGCACCTGCTGTATCGCAGCGACATACGTACAAAGCAGACAGGATCTTATTGCGCTTCTCTTCGCCCAGGACTTCCTTAAGCGACGCGCTGGCTTCCTTGACGTTTTCGTCTTCATCACCAGGCTCAGCATTGGCCTTGATACCAGTGAGGTTGAAAAGAAGATCACCGACAAGCTCAACTGAGCTGAGACGAATCCTGTAGCTGTCATCGGCAAGACCACGCTCCAGTTCTGGAAGTAGGAGATCAACGGCTCGCACAGCGAAGTTCTTGACCAGGAGACGACCGGCACGAAGAGCAGTCTCGCGAATAGATTCAATATCATCAGCTAGACCAGCAAGAATAGGAGGAACGATTCGGCCAAGGTAACTGGAGAAGCTGTTTCCGAAGCAAACGGGAAGGAAGATGAACAACGACATGAACCCCTCGCGAACAGCCGGCTTCGCGGACTCGACATTTTGAAGAATGGTAGGGAGTGTCTCCTCCAATCTGGTAGTGCCCAGACCAGCCAGGACCTCACTAAGCGCCTGGGCGGATCCAAGACGATCACCTGCTCCAGTATCCGACTTGAGAGTCTGCATGAGATCAGGAATGAGGTCGGGTAGAGTATCTTCGCCAAGCTTCTCAACCAACGATCCAAGAGCTCTGGACGCCGTAGCTCGGGTAGTAGGTACGGGATCGACAGAAGCGACTTTCAAGCCAGCAACAAGGATAGGGAGATGCATGACGACATCCTTCTTCTCGGTAAGGTGAGCAAGACTTCCAATGACCTGGGCTGCTTTGCGTTTGGTATTGGATCGGTCACCAAGACCACGTTGAAGGATGCGGGTTACAAGTGCCAAAGACGGCGCGTCCAGGTAGTGCACGAACTGGACCTTGATGAGCTGATCCAAAGCCTCATCCGTGTATTTGGTAGGGTCACTCAGAGCCTTGAGGATAATGTCGACTAGACCCTTGATCTCGGGGTTGTTGATGACTTCGCCGAATCTCTTCAAGCTTCTGTTGGCAGCGGATCTGACCTCCTTGTGACTGTCATTCAGGACAGCCGTCAGAGGTGGAATAATATCGGGAAGGCTGCTGGCTAGTTGCTGGGGATCAAGATAGGCCATAGCGCCGAGAAGATCACAGGCTCCCTTTTTACTACGCCATTGTTGATCGTCAAGACCTTCTAACAGCGTAGGCATAATCTGCTTCACACCATAGGAGCTCAGCTTTGCGAAACAGGCCTTCGCAGCGGCAAGACAAGCTTCTCGGACATCGCCGTTGCTGTCACTGAACCCTGTCAAGAGTTGGGGAACAATCTGGATAACATAAGGTTCAAACAAGCGGCCAAGCATCGTCGGTAGAAGTTCATAGGCGATCAAAGCGGCTTCACGCTGATGAGGTTCTTTCTTATTCTCCATAGCACCGTGAAGAGTTGACATGACACGGAACTCGCGGAGTGATGAAATGCCTCGACCCATGACCAGACCAGCCAATCCATATGCGGATCCTCGCTGGACAGCGTACTTCTTGGATGATACCAATTCGTCCATAATTTGTCCGAAATACTTGGAAGACTTGTCACGGCAAGCTCGAACCAAGGGTGGTAGACATTCGGCAATGGCAAATTGAACAGTCTCAGAGGGAGTGCTAAGAGTGGCCACCAGCCGATCAATAACAATGGGAATCTTGGGGTCACCGGCGTTCAAGTGGCGAGCCAAAGCGCCATACATGATGATGACGGCCTCATTGACACGGTCAGACTCCTCACTGCTGCTCGGCTGCTCCAGGGCTCGCTCAAACTTTTTCATTAGTCGATCGAGGATAGCCTTGCCACGAAGCTCGATGGTTCGGATAGCTGCATCGAGCATTTCGCTTCGAACCGCTCCATTCTTGTCTCCGAGAGGACCGGACTCGATCAAGAAGTCAAAGAAAGCATCAAGCTGAGTTGTTTGAATGACAGGAGCAAGCTCTTTGAAAGCTGTAGCGATTCCTTGTCTGGCCTCCCAAGGGTCGGAGAGATCCATTTTCTTGGGCATGCCAAACTCATCAAGAAGTTGGACACGGGGTTTGGCGAGTTCCTTGTAGGTAGAATTCAACTTTTCGAGAACGGCGTCCAGGGTGCCAGTATTCGATTTGGCAGCTTCTGACAACGATCGAGCAGCCGCGCGACGAAGTTGTGCATCTGGACTCTCAAGGAAGGGGAGCATCCTCAAGGGTACCTCAGCGTTGACCTCGAAACTGCTCTCCTCCCAGATTTCTTGGCCGAGCTCCTGGTTCTCTTCTTCATCATCATGACAAGCTAGCCAGATCTCGTCAGAATAGTCAAGCTCGCTCATGTCAACTTCGGCGCTGGTCGACTGCAGTACAGATGATCTGACTCGGGTTTGCGGCACAAGGGCACCCTTGGCCAAGACACGCATTTCTTCTTGGCTCATGTTTGGGGCTATGCATCGAACCATGTCGGCAAAGCAATCCTTGATGAGCTTGAAGTGTCCAGCGTAAGCTTGCATGGAGCTGATCAGAACCGAGAGTAACTCAGCGCGAGGAACGGCTTCGTCTGAACACACGTCCGTGTGGAACGAAAGGACTTCCGTTGCCAGGACAATCTGGGCATCCGCATCATCACCAGTCTTTCCGATTCCTCCTCTGCGAAGAACGTCGAGGACGAGAGGAAGGATATAAATGAGGGAGACGGAATCAAATGGTCGCTGTTCACCCGCAAATCTGAGGCGATACAACACTCTGGTGACAAGGTCTTCAAGAGGCTCTTCGTTGTAATTATCGGGTAGAGTGGTCTCGCTGGTGCGTAGAGTGGCAGCTCCAATGAATGGTCTCATAGGTCCAAGGCGAGTTGTCACCTTGTCGGAACAAGTGATGTAAGCCAATGGCGCGGCGTTACCGGTAACAAGGCTGGCACCTGCATCAATAACAGCTAAGAGAAGAGAGACAGCCGTGCCGATCCATTGTGTGGCATCAGTTGGTGGACCGGTGGCTAGACTGTTGATGATTCCAATACCACGGAGGAGTCTTGCCTCGAGTTCGCGAATGGATTGTCTGATTTGAGTCTCCTTTTTGAGTTGAGCATTCACCTTGGCCTGCTCATCAGCAGTAAGCTTCTTTTGCTGACCCTTCTTCTTGTCCAGTTGACTCCTAAGTTCTTCCTCCCACTTCAAGATGTCATAGTCCTTGTTGTTCTTGTCCACAGGTCGCTGTGCTTTCTTTGCCAGCACGTCAACGAAGCAAGTGCCTTCTGCAGTCCTGAAAATAGCTGCCTCAACAGGGCCGACATCTTTCAGTTGCTCAGTGTTGAGGTCACGGCTTACTGACTCAAGAATTTTAGGAATCGTTCTTCCAGGGGCCACAAATGCCAGATCAGCGACGGCATTATAGGCAGCGGTTTTGATTGCAGATGACTTTTGGTCGAACGAGGTCTTGTTTTCGATTTGCTTGAGAAGGTCATCTTGATACTTGCGGACCAGGTCACCTGGGTCAATGTCCATTCTGAGGCAAAGATCGATCCAATTTGCCCTTGGGATCAACTCTGGGCGGGCCAGTACGACAAGAGAACAGGCGTGAAGCTCGCGTTCCTCAGTCGTTATGCTATTACCGGACTTTTCAACCTCATTCGACGGAGGGCAAATTGCCTTCAAGACCTGCACCAAGTTGACAGTCTCTCCTTTGTGGTCTTTGTCATGAGCTGCCACTTGCTCGAGATGAGCCCAGAGTCCATTAGTGATGAAATCCGACGTCAAACTCGGTTTCTGGACGTAAATTCTGAATAATTCCTTGGATACCTCTTTTTGGATTAGAGGAGGAACGCTGGGAGCAGTGATGAGGTGAATAATTCCCTCGGACCAAGCCAAAATGACTGTATTTTCCGAGTCACTCTTGAGGTTCTGGAAAACAGCGAACAAAGCCGCGGAGAACCACCTTAGATCCTCTTCTCCAGTAACCTTGGAGTAAATACGGTGATTCAAGAGAGGGGCATGTTTGGGGTCGAGAGTGAGGCAATGTTTGGGTACAGCGGCCTTAATGAGAGCAGTATCAGCTGAAGACCCTGAAAAGCGATCGTGTACAACAGGAGCTACAGCAGCCAGGATGTAAGCGCCAACAATGAGGCCATTTTGAGCGGTAGCAGCTGGGTTTGCAACGACCTCAGTGAAAGTTGTGATGATTTTTGGTATCACAGCATCGAAAAACGATGTCATTTCTGGTGTCACTGATTCCGCATCTTCAAGGGCCCGAAGAACAGCACCCGTACGCAACAACCAGGCTTTGCGGGATGGTGGCTTCTTTTCAGACAAACCCTTGGTGAATGCGTCCAACACGGGTTTGGGCACCTCAGTACCATCCTTTAGAATGAAGATGACAGCACGGGCAAGAGCAGCAGTCTCGGCGACTAGAGCACCTTCATTGCCTTCCTTGGCAGCAACAGTGGCGAGAGCACTGGCAACCTTCTCGGCGCTTGCGTTGGACAAGGGGGCAGCTTCGAGCATCTGAGCATGTAAAGCTCGATGATCAGGAGAAGCAAGCTTGCCGCCCTTCAAAGGGGTCGCAATCTCATCGACAACATGGGCCACCGAGTCTGCATTATGGCACCGATTCACAATGGTGCTAAAAGCTGTAATAACTCCAGCGCGGATGGCAGGGTTTGATGACTTGATATTCGTCAAAATAGGTTTGAGAAGCTTCTTGTCAAGAATTTGAGAGAGATCGAGACTCTCTGGCAATGACTGTACAAGTGGCGTCAATACACCGCCCAGGACAACTTCAGGTGAACGCAGAAGACTCTTTTCAAGAGCAGGAACCAGGTCTTTGGAAACCTCATCCACGGTAGCAAAAGAGACAAAGAAGTCTTTAAGACCCTGGACGAGATGTTCAGGGACAGCAGTTTTGGACCCAACAATTTCTCTGTTAAAAAAATCGTAGTATTTCGATTTGCTCGACTCAAGAACTGGCTTCAGATGGTCCTTTCTCGACGACACACCAGCGATGGCACCTAAGAGAATGGAATTTTTGGCGAGGGACGAGCTTCCCTTTGCTGCAAGAATATCGACTGATGCAAGTAGACGCTTCTCGTAGGATTCCTCGTGGGAAAAGAGCTTTCGCAGACCTCGCCTTGTAACGACGAGGGCAGAATGTGATACGGACTTTCTCGAAACGGGCTGAAGAGATCTCTCGAGGGCGTCGGCATCGGCTAGCAGAATATCCTTGGCGAATTCATCCCAAAGAGGACTGTCGGATAGATGTTGCATGAACAGCCCGCACCATTCCACAAGGACGAATGCGCTCGAGGGAGCGATGCCAGGCTTCTGAGTTTCCTTGCGAAGGGCGGCGAAAAGTGGTGCGAGGATCTTTAGATCGGTACCGGCCGTGATCAAGGAGACGAGACATTTCTGTACAGCAAGTCGAGACTGGCGATCGTTGTAGAAGGCGTGAGTGGCAAAGAGAAGCTGAACGAGTCGAAGAAGGTCGGCGTTGTCCAGAGCTGTGTAATGGCGTTAGCGGGATGGACAGAGCTTGAGACTGGAGAGGAGCAAGCTCTCGGGATCGGCGCACATTTCTGGGAGATCTTCTCGTCGATTGTGCGCAGCTGGGCTATCCGCAGGTTCGTCGACGAAGAGTACAAGGCCTTCTTGACAGCGGCCAGATCGAGGTTGGCTGTGGTGCCATTGGCGGTGGAATTGGCCTCGACTTCAGACATTTTTGGGGAACGGACGCGGGAGATTACAGTGAAGGAATCATCTGGGGCTACCAGAGCTCGCGGAGGCCAGAGGGAGGGTTGTGGCCGGCCGAATCGTGTGCTTGTCGGTGCTCTGCAGGTATTTTGGCGGGGGAGGTTGAGATGGTGGTGATGGGCGTTTTTTTGGTGGGTGATGGATTTTAGGCACCAAATTCGGTGGATTATTCCCAGAGTTGGACAAGTAGTTGACTTTGTACCTGTCGAATCAGTTAATTATGGACTGACGGACGGACTGAGGCATTGACCCCACGTTACTTGCTCTCTATTTTCTGGTGGGGAGTCGTTTATTTTCACCGCTTACAGGTGCTTGTAGGCGGCTGGAAATAGTGGCATTGTAACTACAGGTTGCAACAACCTGGGTTTTTATCGATACAATGGGAAGTGTTCAATCACTTTATTCATATGATGGTAGCTTCAAATATATACTAGAAATGGTAATTAACAACTATTTGATCCAATAGTAGTGGCTATATTGAGAAATACTTGATCTACAATAGGTAGATGGCATGCATAATTCCCAATCCATGTACTCGGTCAACTGCTGAACGAATGCATCCTCTGATAATTCTATCCAATTCACCAACCGCCATATTCCAAGTCGAGACAAGCTCTTGATAAACAAGACCATCCTATAGAAATGTAATATAGTTACTTCTCAATACAATACAAATGCATTCTCTCTTCTTTAGACAGACACCCGCTCCCATGCTCGAGGCCCACGGTACGTACAGCCAACACATCTTGGAGTCCCACGCTTAGAGCAAACAACAGCTTCGGCCTGACTCAGACGTTCCATCTCCCCATTCCCTCTTCTCTTTTATCTCTCCGTCCCAAGTCCCTGTCTCTGTCTCTGTCTCTCACCTGAGAATCAAAGGACCTCTTGCGTCACAGCATCCACTTTCCTCTTCCCCGTCTGTTTCGCATCCTCCCCCACACTTTCACTGCTCAGTCAATTTGCTGGCCCACAGCGCATCTTCCACCCAACTAAATTATTACCCTTAGTTAATTATTACCAAAATACTCTCGTCGTCACTGGCATCTCCCTCACGCGCCCCTCGTTCCCTCCGCCGCTGATTGTCGCCCATGGCTGGCGCAAAGAAGAAGAAGAAGCCAGCTGCCAACCCGGCACGAGGTTTCGCGACAACCTCCATTGCTTCTAAGCCCAGACCCGAGACCGTTGAACCTGAATCGAAGCCTTCAGCAACCGTTGCCAAGGGCCAAACTGCCCCTCCATCCAATGCCCCACCATCGTCGACTCCAGGCGATGTTGCCGCAAAACCAGTCGCCAAAGAGAAGGAATTGACTCCGGAAGAGTTTGAGGAGCAGCTCGAGGAGTCTGCACTGCAACTTCTAGTCGAGAAGTTTGCTCAGAAAACGAAACGAGATGCTCAACGCCAGCGCGCAAGACTCGACACCGACCGACGATTGCTTCGAGGTCAGGCCGACTCCATCAACAGCATCAAATGGCTGTCCCAAGACCTCATGGACCATATCCTCAACTTGATCCAAGCGGAAACCCGATTTGCTGCCTCGAGCATGACTTCTGACAGTACAAATGCTGGAAAAATGCCTCCAGAGGAAGATATGATCAACCGGTTATGGACTCTCCAGCAGACGCTCTCCTCGGCCGAATTCCCCAGTGAACGAGTCGATGCAGTGATTCGGTACATATTGGATATTTCACCAAATGTCTCGTCAACAAACAGGGATTCGATCTGGGGCTTGGAAGAGGCATTGGACTGGTTGGCTCGGGAATGCCCACCTGACGAGCTGCCAGTCTACGACCCTAAGCCTAAGCCAGTGTCCAAAAGTACACCCGGTTCGTCGCTGCTCTCACTTTCTAGTTGTCTCAATTCTAATGCTCTGTAGATACACCGCAAGATTCGCCGGTTCCGACTCGGTCAAACACCCCCCGGCACTTTGAATCGCGCAATGGGCGTAAAAACAGGGCCACGGGGGGCAACCAGCAGTCCAGGGCACCAACAAAGAAGAAACTTGTGGTTATGTGCGATAGTGATATTGAACCTGATGAGCTTTTGCCTCAATATCTGGCATCCAAAGCGAAGCTCCTTGAGCTTGAGCGTGGGAGTGGCTCGAAAGAAGAGAATTCCGATGATGAGCTAGCAATTGCTAAACTTGAAGCCAAGATCAGGAAAATTGAAGGCGATGTTTTGTTCGACAAGTTTGAAGCTGACCAGAAGTGGAAGGCTGAAAGGATTGTCTTGGAGAAGCAGTTCGCGGCAGCCAAGAAGGAGGCCAAGAGCAAGATTGATGATTCACCTCCGCCCGAAGAACCAGCACCCGAGGAGACTGTTGGTGACGGAATCAGTGACGAGGCAGAACGAATAGCCGCCGAGATCCTTGCCGAGCCCAACGAGGATGACGATGACATTGGGGGACTATTTGCTTCGTTGCCACAAAATGAAGTTGACGCGGCGACTGGCGAGACTCGGACAGTCATCAACTCGGCCGATGGGGTCAAGACTGTTATTCGAGATTTTGGAAAGTGGACTGGCTTCAGTCCAAGAAGAGCTTTGGAAGAAGCCTGTCGGTCAAGGTAAGATCTGAGTCCCGCTTTCTCAACTGTAGCTCACACGCAAGACAGGGATTCATCCGCAAAAGTATCATTTATCATTGTATCCGAAGCTTCCTATGCCAATCGCCACTCTGTGGATATTTTCTGGTCAAAACCTCAAGAGCAGCCTCAGCCCACGACTGTGTCCGAGATTGAGATTATTACTGACCCCTATCATTTCACTTTCACCATGAACGGCCTTGCCACACCAGACCAGAAACAGTCTGAGGCGTACATCGCCACGGCTGCCTTGTACTACACCTTTAGCAGCAATGCCAAGGAAGAAAAGGTCGGATTGAGGTTGCCGCCTGTTTGGCGAGATCTCTGGTCTGAACTTGCCGAGGCAAGGAGGAGCCAGATTTACGCTCAAGATCGGGCAGTAGTGAAAGACTTGAGGGCTCTTGTCCGAGAACGACACGACCAAGAGCTCGAAGATGGTGTGATTCTTCAGGGCGCATTCAGAGGTCGAGGTGCGGCTCGGAACCTCAACGACTCGGGTGATGATGGGAGTCAAGATCGTTCTCGTCAGAACGCTGCGAATACAGAATACTATCAGAAGATTTGGGCAGACAAGTCTGGTACGCCCAAGTATCAGAAGATGCTTGTAAGTTGTGTAGGAGCTGTACTCGGAACGAGGCACTGACAAATTCACAGCATTCCAGGATGCAACTACCAATGTGGCACTTCAAGGAACAAGTGCTACGAGCAGTCGATGACAACCAAGTAGTGATAGTCTGTGGTGAGACAGGATGGTAAGCTCTCTCATTTATTACTATTTGTTGGCCATGCTGACGTTAGATCAGTGGAAAGAGTACTCAAGTACCGTCATTCTTGTTGGAACACCAACTAGCCCAGGGCAAGCCTTGCAAGGTGTATTGTACTGAGCCTCGTCGTATCTCTGCCATTTCGTTAGCTCGTCGAGTGAGCGAAGAGTTGGGAGAGAACCGAAACGATCTGGGTACGAGTCGATCTCTCGTGGGCTACTCTATTCGTCTAGAGGCCAACACTTCTCGCGAGACTAGGCTGGTATATGCTACAACCGGTATTGTTATGCGAATGCTGGAGGGATCCAACGACCTTCAGGAAGTCACTCATTTAGTTCTTGATGAGGTTCACGAACGTTCAATTGACAGTGACTTTCTCTTGATCGTGTTGAAGAACCTGATGAAGCGCCGTCGGGACCTCAAGGTTATCCTCATGTCTGCCACGGTTGATGCAGAGCGCTTCTCGGCTTATCTCGGAGGTGCCCCGGTCCTCAACGTTCCCGGACGTACATTCCCTGTGCAAGTCAAATATCTTGAAGACGCAATCGAGCTCACTGGATGGTCTACCGGAGACGCTGCAGACGACAAGATGGTTGATCTGGACGATGATCTAGTGGAAGGCGAAGCGGATGGACCTAAGAGCGACATCTCAAAGAGCCTTGCGGGTTACTCACCCAAGACTCGCGCTACCCTCGCTCAAATGGACGAGTATCGCATCGGTCCTGATCTTATTGTGCAGCTTATAGCCCGCATCGCTTCTGACGACGATCTACAGGCCTATAGTAAGGCCATTTTGGTGTTCTTACCAGGTATCGCAGAAATCCGAAATCTCAACGACTTCTTACTCGGAGACCCTCGCTTTGCCAAAGACTGGCTGGTTTATCCTTTGCATTCTACAATTGCTACAGAGGACCAAGAATCGGCATTCCTTGTTCCACCCCCTGGAATACGAAAAATCGTTCTCGCTACCAATATTGCTGAAACCGGTATCACTATCCCGGATGTCACCTGTGTCATTGATACGGGGAAGCACCGAGAGATGCGATTCGATGAGCGTCGTCAACTCTCTCGTCTTCTTGACACCTTCATCTCACGAGCGAACGCCAAGCAGAGACGGGGACGAGCTGGTCGAGTACAAGAAGGTCTCTGCTTCCACATGTTTACCAAGTATCGCCATGACAACTTGATGAACGACCAACAAACACCAGAGATGCTTCGTCTCTCGCTCCAGGATCTGGCCATTCGGGTCAAGATTTGCAAGATTGGAGGCATCGAAGAGACGCTGGGCGGTGCCTTGGATCCCCCATCGGCCAAGAACATCCGCCGTGCCATTGATGCCCTCGTCGACGTTCGCGCCTTGACGGCTTCTGAAGAGCTTACACCACTTGGATATCAGTTGGCCAGACTTCCGTTGGATGTTTTCTTAGGGAAGCTGATTTTGCTTGGTGTGGTGTTCAAGTGTTTGGATATGGCCATCACTGTGGCTGCAATCTTGTCGTCCAAATCGCCGTTTTCTGCGCCTTTCGGACAGCGAGCTCAAGCAGACAATGCTCGAATGCTTTTCCGACGTGGCGACTCAGATCTGTTGACCATATACAATGCCTACCTCGCATGGAAGAGAGTCTGCCAGTCTGCAGGCGGTGGTGGCAAGGAGTTTCAGTTTTGCCGCAAAAACTTCCTCAGCCAGCAGACCCTCGCCAACATTGAGGATCTCAAGGGCCAACTTCTTACCTCCCTGGCCGATTCAGGCTTCCTCTCACTCACCGAGGAAGAGCGTCGTACACTCTCGCGACTTCGCTTCTCGGGCGGACGTGGACGCCGACAGCAGCAATTCTACGAGATGCCTAGCAGAGTTAACCTCAACAGCGACAACGATGTAGTCTCTGCTTCCGTCATTGCCTGGAGTTTCTACCCCAAGATCTTGGTTCGGGACGCGCCTGGAAGCAAGGGACTACGCAACATTGGCAACAACCAGTACATCAGCCTTCACCCTTCGTCGGTCAATCGTAATGCTCGTGAGATCAAGTGGCTGTCTTACTACCACATAATGCAGTCAAAGTCGTAAGTTTATACTTAAACCACTTATTGTGAGTTCACACTGACCGACTTACAGGGTTTACCATGCACACGAGGTCACAGCCACGGATCCTTTTGCGATTGCCTTGCTCTGCGGCGATGTTCGATGTGACGTAGGTTTCTACATACATCTCCCATGCCTATTCTCATACTAACAAGCCTCGTAGATGTTCTCCGGTGTCATCGTCCTCGACGGCAACCGCGGCCGCTTCTCCGTCCCAGACTGGAAGACCATGCTCGTCATCAAAGTCCTTCGAACCCGTCTCCGCGAGCTCCTCACCCGCTCCTTCAAGCAGCCGGGCAAGCTTCCCACGGCGCAGCAGGAGAAGTGGCTGGACGTGTGGCAGAAGATCTTCGCACAGGACTTTGGCGAGGACAAGCAGACTACCGGCATGACTGTGACGAAAGCGTGAGAAAGGGGGGATTCGTCTGCTGGCTTGGGACAGACATATCGGGTGCATTCGAATGGTGGAAAAGGTACGTGAGGGGAGATGGAAAAAGAAGTATTACTTGGGCATCTTCTCTCGTCAATGGGTGGTTTTACCGTGCATAGTTGTTTGAACATATATGCAGGGTTGGCGGATGCTATTTGATTGTAGCAGCAATGCCATGTGTGTACATAGCTGACCAAATGAGTCAATCTATAGTGTTTGGTGGAAGGATGATGGGCACTTGTGATGAGGCTGAAGGATAAAGAAGAAAAAAAGAGCATCTCAATTTGGTATATGCAAAATCAACAACTGCATTCCATCAATCTCCCAAACATCTGATGTCTCTAGGGAAAAGCAGAGAAACACAACTGCCCATACACATACCTACATAGAATTTCAAGGCCCAGTTTGTGCCTTGACCTTGTCCGTAAGATGCATTACCTCCATCATCCGAGTTCCGGGTGCTCTTGCTCTCGAACCAGTCTTTGCCCTTTCCATCATCATTCTCCTCCTTTTATATTTCATCTTCATCCTCAACATTCTTCGAGGTCTCGGCGGAAGATCCGGCCAGGCCTTATCAGGCTTGCCTCCCCACGGGTACATGCCAAGGTCGGCCTTGAAATCTGCAATGGCCCCTTCAATGCCGTCGACAACGCTGGTTAATTCTCCCGCCCCAATCTGGCCCCTGAAACCGCGGTACCAGGACAAAACGCCATTCTCATCCCAGTTCTGGTCCCGTTTCTGTTTAATGAGATTGTCCAACTCGGCGGATGCGGCACCGACGTCGGAAGCTTTCAAGGCGGAAAGGACTCGCTGAAGGATTGCGATGTCATGCTGCAAATTCCTATCGTGGATACCCATCCAGAGTCGAATGAATGCTTGCCCCTCTTCAAAGTTTGGCTTTCGTCTCCCAGCTAACAAATACGATGTCGTGTACTTGACGAGTAAAAACTCGCCCCAGGGTGTCTGGCCAATGTTACTATGTCTTTGAGTATCAATGCCTGACAGTTGCAGGTCGTCGAGGAAGGAAAGAAGCTTGACGGAAGCAAAATTGGCGGCAAAGTGCAGTAGATTCTGTGAGTATTGGTTGACGTTGTGCACCGAGGCACCTGCCTGTAACAAACAGTGAAATGGAGTGATGTTGTTTCGGGTCAGAGCGACAAATGCTGGCGTGTTTCCGAACTTATTTCGAACTTCAATGTCGATGCCTTCATCAAGTAGCAGCTGCAGCAGTATTTCCACAGTGGCTGGTTCTGTTTCGGGGCTGATCTGGCCTAAAAGGTGCAGCGGTGTCTCGCCATTGTGATCTTTAACCGTGGCTGAGGCTCCTGCGGCAAGCAACATGGCGACTGCTTCGATGTGAGCCCTTCTCACTGCCCAGTGCAAGGCGGTGTTCCCGTGTGTGTTTTTTTGTGCGACGCAACCTTTTGCCTGAAGCAGCTCATGAATGCATTCAATGTAGCCATTGCTTGCTGCATTCATTAGCGGAGTCCAGCCATTATTTGTCTTCAAGTTGACATCAGCCCCCCCGGCAATGAGTCGCTTCACGTTCCCGACTTGGTTTGAGACAGTAGCAAAATGAAGAGGGCTCTCTCCCATCTGAGGGTCCAAGATATTGACTGCCCATTGCTCTTCCTTCAAGGCCTCTTCATTATTGTGGCCTCGTAAAACAGCCTCATGGAGTCTAGTTCGTCGTGCGTCGACATCAGCATCGACAAATGAAATGACTTTTTCGAGCAAATTGATTTCGCAATCCTTTAAATATGTCCTGTATACAAAACTTTTTGTGCAGCATACAAAACATTTCTGTCTCGTTCATTAGCCTGGGCCAGGTGGCATTCAGCATCAGTTCCTTACATTGACAGCCCAGACTCGGGCAGTACATTGGCCCAGAACGCCAGCAGCATCTCTATCGCATCGTAAAAGCCCTGATCAAGAGCATACTAAACATCAACGGTTAGCAATGATATGAAATTACCTACATAGCTTGCGTGCAACTCACATCTAACAATCCCATGCCCAAAGCATCACAGTCATTCGGAAAGTACATTGCTCCTTTAACCTGAAGAAACCTATGGAAATCTTCTATTGGGCCTCTCATTTGCAACCAGATGTCTTCAGTCGTTCTCAATTCTCTTCTTGGACGTAGTGCGCACTTGAATCGTGCTGAACCGTTGAAAACCGTTGCAAACGAAACCATGCCTGCCCAGAACCACTGGGGAACCCGGTATTCCAACTTCAAATGCTTGTCATCCCCTCGCGTACATGTTGACACAGTACACTCCTGTCTTCGCAGGCCGGGGATTGTGTTGTACTCAACCAGGCATGAACCAAGCAACGGCCTCATCCAGCCAGGCATTGAGCATCTCTTGGAACTGAAGTGGCATCGGCATCGACATGAGCTTGCACAGGGTCCCGGCAAAGGAGCTATCGACTGCAACCAAGTACTATCTTCGTTGAGCGTAGAGGCAATGTGCTGGGTCAAGGTGATGCTGGGTGATCTTGCTATCTCCTCATCTGCGTCTTCGCCCTCGTTGCCCTGAATACTTTGCTGATCCGCTGCTTGGTCACTGATAGAGTCGTTTGGGCTGTCGCATATCACCTGAGGCATTCTTCTGAAATTATCAAGTATGAATGCCTGAAAACGGTTTGACAATTCTGCCAAGTTTCTAGTTAAAACAACGTCGTCAACTTGAGTCTTAATATGATAGTCATCAACACTTACTGCTCCTCTCGGGCTTCCTTCTCCCTCTGTGATAGAGTTTGTTTGGTACTAAGACGGATCGATAGAACAAAGTGCAAATTTGTCTTTGCACTCTGTGCCCGGCGAAGTAGCTTGTCAACCTTGCTCTGCTGCAGAATCCATTTCCTCTTCTTGACCGATGCGGAAGCTTTGAGGCTAGGCGAGCTTCGCGTGCAGCTTGCGACTATATCCTCCAGCTCCGATACTATAGCCTGTACTTGCCTGAGGGTTTGATTTATCATGAAATTCTCGTGCGCATCCGAATGACTCTTCGAGGAGGGACTTGGGTCTGGGCAGTCCTGGACACTCTTTGCCATGCCGCTAATGATATTTATCTGGCCGTTTTTGTTAGCATTGTGAAGACAAGTCAGATACAGCCAGTTCTCAGGTGGCCTACCTCCTCGACCAAGTCGTCAAACTCGTTCTGCATCTCGGGTATTTGCTTCACCAGGCTCACCACACGTCGTCCTTCTAAAACCACCCGCCCTATTGCGATGGAGCTGGCAATCACCCCGACAACTTCCGTCGCGACGAGCTTCTTGAGGAACAAGGAGAATCTTTTCAAAGAACGGAATCGTTGTTATTCATTGCCCAAAGGCTGTAGTACACGAGAGATAAAGAGAGGAGAAGCTGACCAAGTTCAACTACCCGTGCAGAACTGAGCCTAACGAGGCACGGCATTGCCGCCAGGTCTGCGCCACTGCATATCCACTGTCAACCTAGCAGTGAAACATCATGCAAGTCGCCAGAAACAGGCTGTCGATTCGACGGGATGACTGAACTCCTGGCCTTTGATTGCACCATGTATGCGCCAGACGAGTTGTATCACCATGCTTGGCCGCGACTTGGGCCGTAGCCCCACTCCTTAAGCGCCTTGTCTTACAGCGCATAAGGCGCTTAAGCAACATAAGTAAGCATCATTGCAACCTGTTGGAGATACTGTTGATGACGGTAGCTATGCAGCTTGACTGGGCGTTGAAAAAGGATGAATGATTGGAATGGACGTTTGGGAAGCAAAGGGAGACCCTTCCCTTGACCGCCTCAGTTTCAGGGTAGGTCCTTAGATGCGACGTAAGCAAACCTCAAAGCCAACCTGGAATGCACTGCTCTTGCCAAGATACCTCAGTACATCCATCTATGTATGGCAAGGCAGAAAAATGACCGCGTCACATCTGCAGTCAGAGAATCCTGGAACCACGTAATAGTCCGTCTGGTGGTAGAAATGTTGGTTTTAAATTCTCTTCTCCATTATTCACCTTGAAATTCCCTCCCATAGGTCCTACCAAAGGGATATTAAACCATACAGACGTCCCGTTGCCGCCTCTCAAAATCACCGGGATATCATATCCTCGTAACGCACAAAAAGTCCCAGACCGTAAAAGTACAATTACTTTTCTTCCTCCTTTCCATTCTTCCCCTGCTCTTTGCTCTCTTCCTCCTTCGATGTCTCCTTCACTTCTCCTGCGCTCGCAATAAACATGGCCTTGAAATCCGCATTACTCCTCTTCGCCGGCGCTCCGTTCGTATCAGCTGTTTTGGGTTGCGAGGAAGTCACAGGTTTCGAGAATCCTAAACCCCGTCGAGGCCCGGGTTTACCTAAGACGGGGCGACGGATGGTCGTGGGAGGAGGCATGAATGCCTTGGTAGCAGAACTATCAGGCTTCGGCTTCGGCTTCTGGTTCTTGGATCCGTACACGATGCGATCCTCTTGGCGTTCAACTTTGGACCGTCGCAACTCTTCCACAGTGCTCACGCGTAGCTTGTGCCCCTCATGCTCCATCCCGTCAAGCTGTAAAGTAACCTTGCCAGCCGTGGCGGCATCTGCGAATTCAATCTTGGCACCACCATGAGCTGGATGCAAGACGATATCAGTGATGGCGCCCATGGGCTCAACGAGAGCTTGCACCCAAGCATCGTTGACCGTGTCTGGGAGACCCATCAAGGCGATTGAGCGCGATGAGATCTCGGCAGCGGTAGGTTTCCTTTGCTCTTGGCCCTCTACGTCCCTCATTGTCTCGTCTCCTTCGTTATCACGATCCGCCGAGGGCGCAGGCGAAGCTGACGTGCGCTGGTTGACGACAGTTCTAGCTGTAGGTTTAAACCTCGTCTCCTTTGAGACTTCCACCTTGAGAATCTGGTTTTGAAATTTGACATTGTTGAGTTCTGTAGCTGCCTTCTCGGCCTCTTCTTTGGTTGAAAAGTCGATGAAAGCAAAACCCTTGTTCTTGCCGCCAAGATTCTGCGGAATATTGACTCGAGTAACTGTGCCATACTTGGAAAATGCATCTCTCAACTCTTTCTCGGATGCTGTACGGCTTAGGTTACCAACGTGCACTTCCCGACCTTCTGCGACAGCACCCTCGCGTGCTTTCTTGTGGCCGGGATCCGAATACTTGGCGAGCAACTTGTAGCGATCCTCCAGTAGCGTGCCATCTTTCTGCACAGCCCGGGTTGACGCCTCTCGATCGCGGAACGAAATGTAGCAAAATCGTCGATGGGCGTTCTTCTGCAGACTTGGCCAGCGAATGCTAAGGATTTCTCCGCAGTCCTTGAACAGGTTTCGGATGTAGTTTTGACCAGCGGATGGAGGATAGTTTGTAACATAGACAGTAAGGTCATGCCCTGACTGAACGCTGATTTGCGATTGGCCGTAGTATTTGCCATCGCGGAGTAGCGCAGATTGAGCTTCCTCCGGCGTCCCGAACTCAATTAAAGCAGTGAACGATGCTCCATCATTATCCGGTACCAGGGCCGTTATGTTGTTGATGTGTCCGTAGTCCTTGAAGTACTGGCGAAGTTTGGTTTGCGTGGTGTCGGCTGGCAGGTTGGTAACGATGATGGTCGCGTTTTCCCTGTCTCTCTTGGGCTCTTGCGTCGTCGAAGTCGGCTCCTTGGGTTCGGCTTCATTAGTATTACCCTTCTGACGTTTGTTTGTCGTTTCGGTTTCGTTCTCAACAGGAGCCGCGTCTAGTTTCCTCTTTCGTTTGGAGCTGGTAGGGGATTCTGGCTGTTCTGCCGGCGCCTCAGTTTGCTGTGCTCCATACCACTGATAATTAAGAGCTTTCTCCTCTGCCTCCCGCAGCCTGCGCTTCTGAACGGATTTAGTCGTCCTGTGAACTCTGTCGGCTGCTCTCCGCAATGCAAGAGGTGGTTCGTAGTCATTGCAATGTTGCAAATACACTTCCAGCACTTTCTCTGGCCAATCAATCGTTTTGCGCTGGACGGCGCGGAGAAGGACACCCGTTGCGAACGAGGGAACTCGGTGGTTGGCGCTGCCAGGGTGATTCACCAACCCTAGTCTCTCCTGAATATTTGAAGAGAATATCAGCATCTCCCACATGTAGTACCTGAACCAGAAATCGTGATTATCCGCGTGAATTTGGTTCTTCTCCAGTTTGTTCCACTGAGCTCGAGCCTTGTCGATAGCCCCCTTCTTCTCGGTGAGATATTGGATGTAAATACGTTCAAGCCGAAACTTGGGATCCCCCTGATACTTTTTCCCGTATAGTCGTTGGCCGACAACGGTAACATCTTCGAGGGCGGCACTCAGGCCCATGTCAGCAACATCGACAGCTTCGTCCGAGGCAGTTGGGTCCATTGCCGTGCGTTTGAGGAAGCCACACCAAGCCACATACATTTCAATCATGGCCTCCATTCCATCCTTTAATAGCTGATCTTCGCTTGTAGCAGCATGCTTGATGGACTCAACTTCTGAAAACGGAAGTTTTGTCTCTTCCGCGCATGAAATGTATCGATTCCAAAGAATTCCGGACCAGGGACAATGTTGGACAGCTCTTCGAAGAACATCCAGGAGGTTCTCGGGAGTCTGGAGAACCGAGTTTGATGAAGAGAGCAAGACGACGTATTCATACCAAGTTGACTGGTCAGATGAAAGAACACCGGTGAGAGCACGAGCAAAGAGACCTCGTGAAAGGTCAAGACCCATGTCTTGGCTGTCTACACTGCGTTTGCTCTGGCTCACCTCCCATTCCACATATGCAGCCATGACGTTCTTTTGTGCTTCAACGTCGCCTGAATCCTCGGCTTGTTTCAACTTCAGCTCGTACGGGTCGCGAGCGGCGAGAAGTTTTTTAGCCGCTTGAGCACTGGAAGTGATCTCCTTCATGGATTCCTCCCATGCGTCTCGGTTGTACTCTGTCAAAAAGGTCGAATATTTCTGCGATGTTTCCTCCCAGGTGACGTGTGGAGTTGTCAAGCGATCGCGGTAGAGATGGGTGACACGCCTAATGCCTTCGGGTGTTCGCGATTTGGAGAGCAGCTCCATCTCGAGTGAGACCCAGCGATCCCATAGCAAGTGGCTGTCGCTGAGACGGTACCGGATTGCCTCGTAGCCCTGTTGCCACAAATCGAGAGCCGATCCAAACGAAAAGAGTTCGCGACCCACGAGTCGTTCTTCGTCGGTCCATCCATCTCCTACAGGAGACTGTGTTGCCTCCCATAGCGACCAGAAAAAGTTGCAGTAAGATAGCCAGATACGCAGGCTGCCCGGCTCGTCGCCGACGGCGCGCTTGTAGTTCTCGACAGCATCGACACGGCGCTCGAGGTCGGAAGCATTCCGTACGACTTCCTCGACATAAGCGAGCCAATTCTCTTCCCCTACGACTTTCCCCATGTTGATTGCGATTCGGAAGTCGAGACGTGGCGCATTACATAGGAGTTGCGGATGATTGTATCTTCGTCGAAGCGGCTCGAGGGGGAGTCAGTAGCAGCGCATAAGGAGTGTGCAGGTGACAAGGTAAAAGGCGACAGCTGCCAGCGACTCGAAGATATCAACAGACTCGGAGAAGTGCAAGTGAGTCAAGCAGAAAAGAATGTCACCAGTGAGATGAAGAGCAAGCAAGACTCCACCGGATATGGTTGGCAGGGACTGACTGATTGATCAGCAGGCAGCAAGCAAGGGTCTTTCCGAATTATTGGTTTAGCGCCAGCCGCACAAGGAGCCGAAAAGCAAACGGAGGAGAATAGCGCTTTCCTGCAATTCTCTGTAAATCAAGCACAACTTGACAACGTAATGATTATAAATAAGGAAGGTAAGAGTCGGGGCGAAAGGTGCAATAGTGCAAGAGCAGTCTTGTGGTGCGTGTACGACGTGTGGACGTGCAAAAGTGGAAGCGGCCAGAGGAAAAAAAAA
>JALNIO010002120.1:3974-41943 GCA_023509875.1 Rugonectria rugulosa | reverse complement strand
GAGGCCGCTCAGAACGTCATTGCATGCGACTCAAATCTTGTGCCTCCCGCTCCCGTCGACGTCCGAAATCTCCTTCCGTCGCCTCCCCGCTGCCCCGAGCCCCGAACTGTCTGCTCCGACAATGGCGGTCTTCCTACCCTCGAGGAGTTCATCACGCAGCTCGTCGTTTCCTCCAAAGTCCAGGTCCCCACCTTGATGTCGACCCTCGTCTACCTCACCCGACTCAAGTCCAAGCTTCAGCCCATGGCCCGCGGCCTGCGATGTACCACCCACCGCATCTTCTTCACTTCTCTCATTCTCACTGCCAAGTACCTCAACGACAGCTCTCCCAAGAACAAGCACTGGGCCGACCACTCCAACATCAACACCGAGATGTACAGCTTTGGCTTCAGCCGAACAGAAGTCAACTTGATGGAGAAGCAGCTTCTTTTCCTTCTTGAGTGGGACCTTCGAATTACTGAGGAGGACCTCTACCGTGAGCTCGACGACTTTCTTGAGCCTCTTCGCGGCACGGTGAGGAGAAGCGCCTCCGTGACGAGCTTTACGCTGCCCACTCGCACTCCCGAACTCTCAGCAACCCGATCACCCTACCTGGCCTCGGGCTACCACTCCATCTCATAGGAACAAGATGGTTCATACATCTATGATACTAGCGCCATCCAGCAGGGTAGCCTGTACGAGTCGCTAGTTTAGATCGTCCCCGATGTCGGCTACCCCAAGGCACGCACTGCCAATAGTGGCCGCATGCTGCCTTGCGAAATCACCGCCGACGAGTACCACCAGCAGTATCAGATGCATGAGGCTCAGGCCAAGAAGCAGCGCCCGGTGAAGCGTGGCATATGGGTGCGATAAACGACACCGAAGCGCATCTTGCACAATGCTCGAATACGATCAATGCATACCACATACCCAATGGCATTTACGGACCAGTGCTTGACATCGAATTTTTCTCGCAACGCTCCTACAAAAAGAAGTCGGCATGGCGTTGGCAATTTTCTGTTTTGTCACTTATAGAAACCTAAGATAAACCCAGGGACCGGACAATCCCCTGATATTGTTTCATTTGTCATCATTGTCATTACTGCTCTTATCACAATTGTGCGACGAACCTTTTATATTACTATCACTCTGTACTGTTATGGTTGTTTTCCCCATATTGAAGGAAACTGGGCGTTGGTTGGAATATTTGCTAGGTATTTGCTAGGATTTTCTTTTCGCATTTTGCATTTCGCGCAAAGGGAGTAGGGGAATTTGGCCGAGGAGCATTACAGGAACGGGGATCACACTACAACTGAGGTTCAACGACGAGGAAGCGAACAAGATGCATCAAGATAGCAAGGAATGAATAGATAGCTAGCGTAGGCGGAGTAATTTGGTAGAGGGAAAGGCAAATGTCATCCGCATCCCTTTTACTACCACGAAAGAAATGATACCAAAAAAGATGGATGGCTGCTTTTGTGATTTGGCGATTGTGATTGAGCCCGTGAGCCTGTGCCGGCAGGCAAGGTATCTATCGCCTTGGACGACGCCTGATGATCAGCCTCGGGTTTCCTCCCACGCGCCCTGTATATTCCGTCCGAATGCGAATATGGATCCAGGCCTCGGAATATGCGTGCAAGATTCATGCTACGGGCTTGTTGGGCGAACCCTCAACTGCATCATGGCAGTTTCAGCTGATGATGGCATGGGTCCTTGTCTGTTGCCCGTTTTAGGAAGTGCACGAATCTGATGTGTGTTGTTCTTTGAGCAGCTTCGGTAGGTACGGACGGGAAGCAGGCTGAGCCATGGCTAAATGACAAGCTCCATCGGCGGAGTCAAGTCTTCCCCCCAACGGGCCAACCGCAGTCATTGGCTAAGACTTCGGGTTCGTAAGAGAAACACCTAACTTAGGTTGCAGTGGTCGCCCTCGCCATGGAATGCATGGCTTTATTACGGTAGTACCTAGGTAGTGAAAAGGGAGTCTAGGCGCTGGCTGCAGCTTTGACCAACATGCATGTACTTGCCACATGTTTGGACATGTGCACAAGTGGCTTTGCTATGTCTGAATCACACTCAGTTATTCCCCAGGTTAACCTGAACGGTCGTCACTCGTCACTTATGTTACATTGCAGTAGCAGAATCGAAAAGCCCCGCATCTTCGTTCCCATGCCTTGTTCCTAGTACACATGGGCTTACCATTGGATTGGAATGAGTCAATTTCACCAAACCCGCTTCTTTGGAGGCTCAATCATTGGAAAATCTCCGTCTGCCTGTTCATGACTCTCGCTGGGGCATAAAGTGGGTTGCAAGGCACAGTACACGTCGTGAGGATCAGCATGGAGACAGCTGTCAAGATGTGCGGTGTGTTGTTGCAACCATTTGGGCTTAAATTCAGCCCCACACTACATTAGCTAATGTCCACCCGCGCCTAACACCCGTGATATATGAAAGCTTTAGTCCCCCCATTCGCGGATATTCATCCGAACCTTTTGTCCATCACCATTCGTTACCTCGTCGCCCTGAGCTACGATAACATCCTTCGAATTTTGTGAGTGGCACTGAAGCCACTAAACTTCACTGCTTTTTGTACTGTGTCGTGGCGTAAAATCGAGCCTAGCAAGCAGAAACGAGCCGACCGCTGTGCGGTTTCTTCTGCCCTGACTTGCCGTTTTGTTATGGAAGATAGGCCCTCGTTGCCGCGACAGTCAGAACCAAAACCCCAAGAAGCTGATTCCTGGCCGACCAATATGACTATGCTTGCAACTGCCAGCCCCTCACTACACCCTGCTTTTGGTGATTCCCGACCTTGGGAAGGCTCTCGATGTTCGGACCATTCACTGCGACCACGACCCGACGACGACAGAGTTACCCTGCCCTCTATCCGACAGGTATGCATGACGAATATTCCAGATTCACTGGTACTAACACCGCATAGGCTTTTCCAGAACTACAACTTCAGCCTCAACCCCATGATGCCGTAGCCAGGCCGCCTCAAACCGTCACACCTATTTCGGTACCGCTCGATGCCGCTTCACCCGAATGTGTTTACTCGCCAAACGAAAGCAAAAGGAGAAGACTCTCGATTGAGCTCGGCAGGGACACAGAAAGAGCACGACAGGTTCTCTGTCTTTACTATGGCGAGGAGAGAAGTTCTCCACGCCACGTTTCGCCGAGCCTTCCCATGCAGGCCTCGCAGGAGACTTGGGGTGCTTCTTCGAGGCCAAATCCTTATGCGCAGTCGGTACTTGCTCCTCACGAGATGAAAGATCGGATAGACGCTCAACCTTCACTACCCAGTCTGCCGCCACCACGGACCTTGGAAAGAGAACCAGGTCCTCTGAACCGTATGCCAGCGCCTGTGGATGGGTACCGAAGCTCGCGACCTTCCATGCCTCCATATACATTAACTCCTGTGCCCGAGACTGCTCCTTCGTCTTACCTCGAGTCCGGTTATGGCTACCCATATCAACGCACGACCCGCTGCCAGTCCTTGGCAGCGGGATCTGCCCATGCATTTGATCGAACACCTATCACTGCAGGCGGACACCCCGTTGCGTACTCAGAATATAAACAACGAGATGCGGAACCGGGACCAAGCGATAAAAAGCGGAGAACGAGGCGTGGTAATCTGCCCAAGGCAATAACTGACAAGCTTATGGCGTGGTTTACGGCCCATCTTCAGCGCCCGTATCCTACAGAGTATGAAAAGCAAGACCTTGCACGACAGACTGGCCTCGAAATGCGTAAGCAGCCCTACTTGATGGCCAGATTTACAAGTGAAATCGAGAAAAGCTAACCGTTTACCCCTCTAGACCAAATCTCCAACTGGTTCATTAACGCTCGGCGACGGCAGTCATGGAGATAGAGCGATGATGAACTAGACAATATGGACGAGCCAACCAATACAAAACAGCAGCATAAGATAGTTGTGACAAGGGATCAAGGACATGGCCAGAGGTCAATTGATTGGAGTACTGATGGTAGCTATTGCGCCAAATGTCAATCGATGAGAGGTTGCTTTTTGACAACAACGCTGTTCGATTACAACGAACCAATAGAAGCCAAAATTACAAGCTTCGCTCTCGACGCTGCTCGTGGCAGCCAAACTAATTATTCCTTACTTTTTGAGTTCCTCCTTCACGCAGCCAACATGCAACAAGAACGACGATGCTGCCGCTGCCGCCCTCGTTGTAGGTCGCCCGCTAAATCCATCGCTCCATACAAATCTTCGTCTAACGCCCGCCCGAGTGTCCGGGAGAGAGGGCAAAAGCGGTGTTTGGGGCGGTTAGTACCTGAGGTGGTTTAAATGCGGCTGCCTTTGTTTCGTTTCTCACGGCTGTAGCGATTGGACGGGCTTCATAATCTACAAGTAACTAATAACACGAGGTTGGGCTGCTGGAAAGATTCACCAGTACCCATGTCATGTCGTCGGGCCTGAGTGAGAAGCAAACAAGATGGAAAATAAGAATAAGAAAAAAGTGAACCCGAACAAGGAACCCTAAAAGTGAAGCTATTGGCTGATTCTCCCAGGAGCTAACCGGGCTTCTCTGTATCCGCGTGAGTTTTTTCGACGGGGGGCAGCCATCTCAACCTTTGGTAGGCTCTTCATGTTAACTCTGGCTACCGCCACATCCCCTTCGGTCTCGCTCTGTTCAAGTCAAGGTGCATCCGAGTAGTGAGAGCAGTGTGTTTTAATTTCATCTCAGTGTGCTGGTAGTTGAGGTTGCTCTTTTCTCCCCTCTTGTTTTCTATTCGCTAGGAAGTGAAGGTAGGGCAGGAAAGAGCCTCTGATAATGAGTAGTGGACAGGGCCAACAAGCAGCCGGGCACAAAGCGCCGACAGACTATAGTACCGTGGTCTTTACGGTCAGTCTGGTAATGCGTAGAAGTATTCACCCGTGGCAGTTACAAGTGAGACTGGCACCAAACTAGATCTAGAATCGACGCTCTGTGTCAGTAGCGTCAGACTACACAACAGTATCCATGCCTGCGTATGTTGCTAACAGCCGTCTCTCAACGATGGTGATGTCAAACTCTTGCTCTCGTACGCGGGACCCGACTAGGCAACTACACAAATCGTGAAAACGAGACTAGCGTGTTTATGGTCATCTTCGCTTTACACATGGCTGCGTATGAGCCGTGAAGTGTCTGTCCCGCCATTCTACCATCTATGGGGCGGGTAATAACGGTTGGGACTGCATAATGCCCGAGAGAGGCCCAGGCAGCATCTGCTCTCCGTCTGTGTCAACCTAATAGTCGATATGAGTCACGACGGTAAACTACCCACTTGATAGCAATAGCAAGCTAATCAGCTGTGTGCAATGAACTCTGCTCAAGCAACGGAACTGAAAATCTGCAGATCGCTTCGCGCGACGGCAAAGCCGATCGGCTCGTCCCATGTGGATAGAAGAAAGTCTTTCCGCCCGGGGTCTGTCACCATACAGTGATGCATAACTGCCTACGGCACGTATCTGCAGTAGTAAGACGCGTCGCCGCCCATGATATGATGTACGTGTTCTGTGCAGGGGAGGGTATGTCACAGTGGCGGGCTCAGCCAGAAAAAGCCGGTATACATTTACCCTTGGAAGATAGGAATTGGCACGCACAGCATGGCATTAGTTCAATAGCACGTGCGAAGAAGATATTTTGACCATACACATTTTGTCTGGCTTGAGCCGGCCGGGTGTGGCTGTAGCCAATGAAGACGCAATTAAGTATCTCTAGGCGTCATGTCCTTAAAGATGGTATGAACATGTTGCCTCCGAGGGTGTTGGCGCATGATTTCATTTATGACCATCTGAGATACTGGACAAAGGAGGCGGGAGGCTACAACACCTTTGGAGTCTTCGGGTGCAGCATCCCCTCTTCGAGAAAAGAGGATGAGGCGGGTTGAGAAGACCCGCGCGAAGATTTGCAACAGGATTCGACGTAGGGGGAACTGTAGTTTAGTTCCAAGGAGACTGAAGCTCACAATAGCGAAAGGGTGGAGACCGTAAGGGCCAGGCGCAGCTCAGACCATTGTGTGATGGATTTTCGCAATTGTTTCATGGAAAAACAGAGGGCGTACCGATAAGCACAAGTTTCAGTATTAACCTACTTAAGTGAGCAAGACCCCAGCCTAGCCCGGACCATTCGGTCTCGGCTTGTACGGAGTACGATGCGGAAAGACAAGGAACAAACCCTACCGTCTCAAGCTACAAGCTATTAGTCTAGGCTTAGCCACAAAATCTAGCCACCCGAGTGCCTGTGCGCCGAGTTAGGAAGTGCGGTATGTGAAGGCAGCCAGATTGTTCCGTTGCCTTGATACGTAAGTGGAAAAGATCCTTGGTAGGCCTCGAACGAGGACCATGCAGCGGTAGCTGCAGGTCACGCTTCAACATCATCATCAGCTAGTTAGACGGCAGCGGGTGTGATCAAAGGCATCCATCGCGCCCAATTGGGACGCTAAGTCAGGCTAGGATATCTTAACGCCTCAGCCATGCGCGCTCTCATTACCAGCCAGTGTCGTAGAGAAGAGCATCTCAGTTGGCCCATCAGCGTTGGACGCCGTGGCACAACGGCGGGTAGATCGATGTCAATGGTAGGGTGAAGAATAGGGTAGACTTCCTTCAAAATAAATCTACCAACGCAGCTCAAACAGAATATTCGAACCCATACTGACGCTATGACACGTGCGCACCCGATACGAAAGTCAAGGCGCGTATCACAACGACACGGTAGTTTGTGCATTTGGAGCAAGTCATTTAATCTGGCCGGAGGTCGTGAGATGTGACTCGTCATGGAAAGGAAACAGGCCGAAGGAAACAGGCCGTTCCGTCACTTGGGCACACTGCGCTTAAAGGATACATGCAAGGGTGACAATGCAGAGGAATCCCGGCCACGCTGACGTTGTCCAAGGCTGGTGCAGATTTATAGGACCGACCGCAGAAACATGCCTACTTGCCCGCTTCTAATACTTTTTGGAACCGTATTACTTTACGATGTAATATCACCTTCTCTTACCATCCACGGATTTCTTCAGGATACGATTGTCAGTGGGCTTGCTCGGTATAGGTTCGACGGAAAACAGCGACCTTCATAGATGCCAGTAATCCAGCAAACCGCGAGCCTGCGTGATCAATGGGGCCTAGTGGAGTCTACCATCTTTCCAAGAGGGGTAGACCAACGCGCCGGATTCCGCGAGTGTCTGTTATTGAGCATGGTGGCACGGAATCACTAGTGGCACAGTGCATACTCCAATATAATCTCCAGTGGCGAGGTCGCTGTCGGCGCGAAGGTGCCCTGAGACAGCAGCCCGCAACTAGGTGCATATTGCGACATGGACGAGTTGAGGCTCGCCTTATGGAACTGGGCCAGAGTAAGCGAGCGCGAGGAGCAGCATGCCGGCAAGTTTCTGCACTCTGCCTTGGCCTAAGGCGTCTGCGGCGAGCTATCCGACTGAGAGACAGGGGATAGCCAGACGCAAAGCCCTTGGGAGGCGAGACATGTCCATTTTTGGCATGATTCTCACCATGCTAGAAGGCCACTTGGATGGTCTCATCGCTTGCTCGTAGCCCCAGCGGTGGCCGTCTGGCCCGGCTCCGCGAATCCCCTTGGCTGTCTTGTCAGGGCAAATGGACACAGTAAACGTCGAGACCCGGCCGTGTTAGTTGAGACTTGGTTCGCAGGAGGCCGTGTTGTGCGTTTGGTCAGTCCTTGTTGATCAAATTGTTCAACTGTTGATTTAGCTTTTTTGCAGTACGTCCGCTCTCTGTTCTCTTCCGTGGCTATTAGAGTGGGCGGATGACTCCCTTCTGCAGTGGGCAAAAGCATTACGGCTCATGGCACGTGTCACGCCGAGCTGTCCGTGCAGTGAAAACCATGCGCGAGCCACAGCTGTCGCAAACTCGCGAGATTTCTTCAGGGCTCGACTCGTAGTAAACAGAAGTCTTGGATGTTTCCGATCCAAGTTCAAGGTTATTCGAGCCAAATTGGCAAACTTATGATGCAGCTACGTTGAGCAAGTTGGTTACGGCAGAGCCACAAGCCAGTACATGGCTCCGGGCCTCAAGCTCGGCGACTCGGTCAACGCAGCGGGTGTTTTGGCTCAAACATCGATCCGGCACATCAACAGTCATCCTCCCTCACGATGGCATACCGAGACTCTCAACCGCAGCGAGTGGATAGAGGCAACCCGTCTTTTGACTTGGTTACCGGTAATCGTTGCAAGCCTGCGCATTGCCATTAGTCTGTTTTCGCAAGCGTTGCTTCATCATCTATCCGAACCAGATGCTAATGCAGGCCTTCTTTTAGATTGTGCAAAGGGATTTCAGTGACTACATATTGCGAGGCTTCCTCTGCCACCTCCAAGTCTTCTGACTCACGAGAACGAGGTATCTTACCTCAACATGAGCTTGGTCGAGGGCTTCTACCAGCAAGTCCTCGACAACTACACTAGGCATTTGTATCTCTGGACACATCTCATCGGCCTTGAGGGGGGATTTTGAGTAAGTCATCCTCTTACTTTCGGATCATATCAGGATACTAGGACATTTTTCGCCGAATACCACGACTTCATTTGAACAGCTTTCTTTCAGTTAAATAACTCGATTTGTGGTAACTTAGTAATGAAGAAGGGGATGACTTTATACTACGGGTTCTGATGCAAGTGCACTTTACTTCTTTCCCAAATCAATGACTGTACTTGGGGGTGGGGCAGTCACGGGGGAGGCCGAAGTTGAGGCCCCCCAAGTATTCTCATTTAACAAACAAATTTCGGGAAAAGCCGGTTGTGAGGCCCCCGAGTAGCTGACGTGTCGGCCTCCCATTTGAGCTTGCTCCTGCTCACAAATGGGTTTACTCTGGTTTCCCTCTCCGCCTCCCGGCTTTGAGCATTACCTGATGAGGAGCCAAAGCATATCTAAAGAACAAAGCGCGACATTTTTGTTCTCTCGGGCAAATCTACCAAGACCCGCATACGACCTTCGCAATGAACCAACTCGTAGTCTTGAGCATTGGCGACTTTTCGCGGTTAGGAGTCGAACCTGCAAGGTATGAAAAATACAAAAGAAAGTCGATAGAACTGAAGAAAAAAGCTGTTATACTGGTAAGAACGTTGTCCAAAATTCCGTTGCTGTCTCTGAGTTTTAAACAGCGCTCTGCTCCGTTGTTTTGCCATTTGGAGGATGTGTCACATGAAGACCTTGAAGGCCTTAAAAACAAAATCACGCAGCTCAACGACAACTCAGAGGTGGCCGGAATCTCAATCCTTTTGCCACTGCCGCCACACTTCGAGCTAGATTGGGTCGCTTCGTTGATTCATGAGCAAAAAGATGTCGAGGGGGTCAGAAGTGACAGCAATCAAAACGTTCTGGCCGAATCACTCTGCCATTATTTGAAGCAAACCGGCCTTTTTGAGAGATCACCTACGCTTGTTATCCCTCGGATCGGTAATGTCTTCGCCAGCGCGTTTACACGCACCTTGTCAAGGGACTACAGCGTCTGTTTATCAGACGGTACCCCCGTTAAGGCAATTTGTGATAGCTTAGATGGCGATCACGGTAGAGTCCGTGGGACTGATGGCGAGACTGGCCCGCTGCTGAACTATACAGACGAAATAATCTGTCAAGCCAAGGAGAAGTTGAGAAAATTGGGGGGTAAAATGAACCCTCGAATTATACTGGCCATCGACGATGAAGATGACGTCGATTCCTTGGCCAGCTCTTATGATATCATCATCGATATGAGGGACCTGTTACCAGATAAGCAGGAGTGGAGGCATGAAAAGGTGTTGGACGGACTCCCAGTCTGGTCCTTGACCGTTCAACGTACAGTTGAAAATACTATGAAGGCTTGATGTACTTTTGGGCCCTTGTACAGGATCGCATGCTGCCCGGTGAATCGGGCCTTGAGGACTTTCAAGCTTCTTTTGTTGGCATAGTTTATGAGTATTACCCTTTATAGCTGATTATTTGCTCTACGTCTTATTTTGAATTTAGTAGCATTTCACCACCCTTTAACCCGCACATATCACAGATAGTAGCCCAAAAGCCAGTGAGACTCGGCAAGATCTCGAGGGCTGCTTCCAACTCATGATCATGTCTGACATCCAATTATATGATCACCTTAGTGAGGCGAAACTAGACTAACCTGGTAGGACAATTATCTTTCAACCCTCCTTAGACTTGGTAAACTACCAATCCGGGACGCGGTAACGGAGCTGAATCCCGTGCGAGAGTAAGATCTGCTAAAGCAGGCTTAAAGATGGCTTACAAGTTACTTCATCCCCATGCTTTGGGATGATCATATTGCGGAAACTCCACACGTTTGAATCCAGAGTTTCCTGTAAACGTCAGTTAGTGTACTTACTTCAACAAGCCCTGTACGCTCTCCAATAGCACGGTCGGAAAGATATAGCAGCATAGTGGCTTACTTCCAAGGAGAGTGGTCTCGTCACCGCCAGCGCTATTGGCCTCTATATCCTAAGGTATCCTGGTTTTGAAGGGTGGTTAAGAGACCTGACAAACAAGCATTGCTTCAAGAAGCAAAGCCTTCGGCAAGTCTTTCCCAGTCCCGGTTTCTAGGATGTTGACTGCATCGCAATCCAGCTGTCTCACGCTTGGGGCTCACTGGACTATCTCTTTGGAAAATCGGCGCACTTCGTAGGTGGTATACTTGTCTATTGCAGCAGCCTCGGAGGTAAGTCTGAGTAGTACATGGGATGGTGGCGTTTTAACTAGATTGACTCACAGCTGCGGCATCTGAATAAATTTAATTGACAAATAACTTGATGATCTACGCAATTGAAACCTGATTTGTTACTCGTATAGGTCCGGCTGCAAGGGAGTCCAAGCATTATACTCATTAGTAGAACCCGCACTGGTGCTCATCGGCGGTAGGAAACGGAGATATTATATAAGATAGGTGGTCAACTATATGAATAGATTATCATGATCTCTGGGAATGCTTCTTTGGCCTATATTCACAAGTGAGCTGCTGTGGATAGCTGTTTTTGTATTAAGGTATATAGAGAAAAATAGGAGGAACACTATAATCCTAGACTTAGTAAGGTCGCAAAGCCGTAAATGGTCGTTAGTTCTTACGAAAATTTTGGAGATGCGCGTTAGATATATGCGCCTGAGCGAACTGTCCATTGCATTTGTTGTGCATCCTAGATAGTACGTAGCTCGACGATAGGGCTCCCAAGTAGGTAGCTCGTTAGCCACCCGCTGTGTCTTACTCGGTAAATCACGGAACGGCTAGGTGATACAGCTGCTCCGTTTTGTATCTCTGGTCGGAGCCTTTGTTATACCGTTCGTCTGTCTGACGGTTTAGAAATACCTGCAATACCACGGCATAACTTTTGACACTCACCTAGAGGCGGCTTGGAATAGGTGACACGATCTTCGTGGCTTGTGCGGAGTTTTGCTGCTTTTGATCACTGACCGTGACACCTCTACTACTGTCTCCCGGGGTAAAAAGACCGCGTTGAATTGCCAATAGGATACTTGTAATAATTGTAATAGATATCTTTTATGTTATTATACGCTCCAGTGTGGTTTCCGAGAATGTCAGTAGCACAAGCAAAGTACTCCAACCCAGGGATGATCTCATAGCTTTTCTTCATATTGGAGCATGAACACGAACTGAAGCCATGGAAGGAGAAGCGTCGGCTATGAGTTCCTTGACTTTGCCCCTTAGGAGGCTGCCATCCAGACGAGTGTGAGTGGTTGGACATGGCCGGCGGAGAAGCGTGATCAGACCAAGTTTGAATGCCTCCATTTCGATTGGTAGGGCTTCCATGGGGAAAGGGATCTGCTGGGTGTACCACATTGGGTACATTCTCGCGATGCTGGCAAATCTTGCCGAGAGCCAGAATGGCAAGAACAACGGCGCTGTGGATGGATCGACCTGGTTGACCGAGTCGTGCAGGTGCGGGAGTGGGAGGCTCAGATCTATCAGGCCCAGGTGACCGCTTTCCCGTGGAGCCTGTGGTCTCGGTTGGGGTAGGTGTCTGTGAACTGGTGCCCGTGGCCACGGCAAACACAGACTTGGAGGTTTGTGGCTTGGTTGATCGACGTTGAGAAGGGGGCAACGTGTCGAGGAAATGCCGAACCCAGTAGTTGAGCATCGCAGGTTGAATGATGGGGTGCATATTCAAGATGTTCTCCTTGAAGTCGGGGTAACCGTCAACCGCCAAAACACCACCTCTATATTCCACTCCCTCACTTGGGCTCAGTCCGCCAAGTTGGCCCCAATCGGCGACTGGGGATGGAGATGCCATGCCGGATGAGTCGTCGGCCATTTCGAGGTTGCCATGATCGGCATGTTCCTTAAGATAACGCGAACGGTACGAGTCCTCGCCACGTCCATGTACAATCAAGACACCCCGGGCCTGTTTCTGGCTGATACGGTACTCGCTAACGTATCTAACTCCCTTCTTTTCGAGGTGATGCTTGGTGAGCTCGCGGATCGAAGGCCAGTACAGTAGCAGACCAGCTAGAGTCGTGTGGTTGATCGGAATAGCAGGCTCTCCCGGGAGGACTGGAGGGCCCGGCTCGGCTTCTCCAATCTCATCCTCCACAAGTATCGGCGCATGATGGTCGTCTGACGCTGATGGGTGGTCTCAGGGCACTTCGTTCGCGTAATAAGGCTCAACACTTGCTGATGTGCCATTGGGATACGGTGAACGAGGTCGCTTATACTCGTTATCTGTTACTGGCGCCGGCTTCAACTGTACTGGAGAGATGGCTTTGGGCAGCAACAACTCCATCTTGAGGAGACGTTGGTCAAAGTGGCCGAATTGGGTCAACATGCTCGACAAAGTTGACTGGACAGCATTAAGTCCATCCAAGATGTCTGCTTGAGCCTTGTCAGTGCTGTTTCCATTTTCAGTGAGCTTACTCAAAAAATGTTTGACTTAGGGTCCGTATGCTTTTAGGACGGGGTTACGATATTTAAAGACGCCGGAAAACCTGAATATCTTCACTTTGCGTCTCCTCCTGCAGACGTCGTCGAGAATATGGGAGGGAAAGAGGTATACGAGTTACTCCGAGCATTGTCCCGGAACTCGTCTCCAGAAGAAGCAACTGCAGCAGATGCTGGGGTGGAAGGCTCGGCGATAGAAGCCTCAGCAAAGGAGATCATGGCAAAAGATTCCGAAAAGCTCTTAGCAGATGCCCTTATAAAAGCACCGCCGCCCAATCAAACCAAGGGGCTTTGCGAAAAAGGGACAATCGCCATTCCCTGTCTCACAGCCCTGCGCAAAGCGATCCCAATTCACTACTACCGTTCATCCATTGCTCAGAACGCGCTTCGCAAGCATTTCAATGGGGATGCGGTCCCGGCTCTACTACGAATAGTCTCTTGGAAGCTCGCATGCGGCCATCGACTAAGGGATCTATTGACGTATTGTGAAGACTCGGGGTATTTACCTAGCCAGTTGCTACTTCTTCTGTACGGTCTGAGGGGTATAGGGGACGAAACGTGTGCATATTACGAAGCCAAGTATCGGCTTTGGAAGGGAGAGCCAAATGTTCGCCCTCCAGTCTTCAACTTCGAAAACCCCGATATTTGCCGTCTCATCGAATTGTTCGGTTACAGAGCAAACCAGCGAAAAGGGGAATTGGGTCAAGTCACAACGTCCCTCCAGGAGGCCGTAAAGGGGCCATCATCCAAGTTGATCAAGGAGAAGATTTTCCAGCAACAAGCTTACCTCAACCTCGAAAAGTTAGCGTCAGGGAATGAAACCGAAAGCCGAGACGGCATTTTAGAGTCATTACGCCCACATTTCGTCACCGAACCTAAAGAGACATGTTCCGTAAGAAATCGTTATTCGTTCTACTGCATCAAGGGCTGTTATCACTTTTTTCAATCTGAAGCGGCCAGCAATCGTGCAGATGAGTTGAAGCAGTCTATTAAGTCTTGGGAGGAGGCACTCAGGATCAGCAGGGCGTTTCCCACAGCTGAATCTGGGTTTGCGTTGTTTACTGCCCTTGCTACACTAAGCGCATTAAAATATGAGGCTGCCCTCGAGGAAGAAGCGGAAAATCATCTCGAGGAAATCAACCAGAAGAAAAAGTGGACCCAAATCGCTTATTACTCTTATATCAACGAAAACTGGCTGAAGATACTCACTCTGAGCAGTCTCTTACGCTCCCTACCTTGAGGCCTTCTCCAGGATAGTTCATCTAGGCATTTCTCGATATCAACTTTCAACGCAGCGTGATCAACACTATTTCTTTTGTGGATAGGCGTTGCCTTGTTCACGTCTCTTTGAACGACTTCGTGTGATCATGGAAGACATATTGGCATGACAAGAACGCGAGAGGGGTTAAGGTCGGTGTGTGAAAACATGGGAGGATGCTAACTTAGACAAAGCGTTATTTGACTTCAAGCTAGCAATACTCAGTAGGAGAACATCAATTTACCACATCAAGATGACCCAGATTCGCCATTCAAGCAATTCTACTTGTGAATACTGTGCAAGTTCCAAGCAAAGGAATCTGAGAAGCGCCAACCTTCACGACGAGGTTGCTGAGCGAGAACCCTAACCAGTATGAGTCACAACAGTTTTGCAGTTCCAACTTTGGCTGCGTCGCCATGCCTCTGTGGCATCTTCAGGGAACCAACGTATAGTCATATCGTCGTCCTGGTGGTACCATCGACGGTCCTTGACCGACCAGTGCCAGTACGCATCCTCCACCGTATTAGCGGGGCCGTCTGGCACGTCTGGGTCTTCAGGCTCGATGATGCCCCAACGAATATCGTCATCTCTCACATCTTCTTCGCTGTCCATCTCATAATCTCCATCCATGTCTTGGCTGCACCCGCTGCTCAGTCCATTGTCCGATTCAGCACGGGGGGTCGAGACATGATCCGTTTCGAGGGTATGCCCAGACATCCTCCCCGGATTTTTGCTCTCCGTTCCCTCGTTGCCGCCAGTGCATTGACTCGTATCAGAGCCTGAGGGCCTTCGTGAGAAAGTAAAGTCGTCGAATTTTGCAGCCTTTTCCGGTTTGGACTCATCATCCGAGTCTGAATTTTGACGGCCCTCGACGACTTCTTCATCGGCCTGCAGAGCCTCCGCCTCCACCCCTTCCAGAGCTATGTTCTCTTGGTTTGAATGGGGTTTCAGCACAGCCCCTTGCTTGTTCGGGTAGATTTGTGGTAGGAATTCAATGATCGGGGTTTCCCAGTCCTCTTTGTGAAGGATGATATCAAATCCCGATTTGCGCACGACTAGATGCTTGGTTTTGACTTTTTTGCGCGAACTCGGGTAGTGACATTGAACAACAACCACAGTGTCGTTGTTCACATAGATGGTCGGGAAGCTTGGATCATAATTTACAGTGAGCGGCTCCCTTAGTCTATGCTCCATTATGAAGCTGTACTTGGCGCTATTGGTGATGTGCTTCACCGAGACTTCTTGTTCCAGGACCTTGCTCTCTTGGATCTCAAGCTGGGGGCTCTGGGCCCGGGCTTGGAAGACTCGATGGCAACAAGACTGATACAAATTTCACCGCAGGGCCGCATTTTGAGCTGGAGAGATGTGTACGGGCTTGTATGAGGTGATGAGGTATAAGGGCCTGTTGAATGATGGGAAGAAAAAGACTCGTGGTTTAGTGAGAAAGCAAATCAATGTGTTGGTTGGAGGAATCACTGCACGTGGAGGATGAAATATGAGAGGTGTACGCTAACCCGAAGCGTCTAGGTTTCACTTCCCCCTTCTCCCTCTTGAATATTGGTTCCTTTGTTGAGCTCAGCAGCTGCTTTGGAGGCATCAAGACCTGCGCTTTGCTATAACTGCTCCAGTCACGTCCGTAATCCTTCGCCCTCGCCTTGAGTTCTTGCGCTGCGCTATGTGCTTCTACTCGTTCCTCACTGCCACTATCTAGGAAAATAGCAGTGCTTCTTCTTCCTCCAAACGAGGCGTTACAAGCTGAATCGTGGCTCTCTGAGACCGACCCACAAGCCCCATGCCTGAGGCGGCGTGTTCCGGGTTCACATAATGTTCCGGAATCTCCGGCGTACAGGTCACAGGGATATCAAAGGTTAGTTTGTGACTTCATTTTGCCACCAACCCACAGCAAAATTTGGTGTATTAAGTTATGCCACACCTCACACGTTATTCTATCAAAAGTAGCTCTTCTCATCTTTACCTTGAAGAGGTACCGACCTGCCAATCCGTGGGGCTTGTATACTAACTAACCTTTGATATCCCTGTGACCTGTACCTGGCTATAAATGATTGGACCTGGGTAGGCAAGGTCACCATACCCCGCATCCTTTGACACCTATCACCGACTCGGTAGGCCAGAGCCAGGATCTATGGGGTAGGTCGATAAGCAGGCCTGGATGGCTGGTCTACAACCGGTCAATACAAAGCACGTACTGTGCAAGCATCACGTTTAGGATCCACCGCTGGATGAACAAGCCGTTTTACTTTAAAAAGAAAGGAAAAGAAAAAGGTTTCCCCCGGCCAAAGCGCTTATGTGACGAAAACGGGAAAGCGCGCTCAAATGCTTGAGCCTGCGCGAAAAGAAATTGCTTGCTGTCGCTGCTCTACGAACGACGCAGCGCAAGGCATTTGATTGTGACAAGAGAGAAGGGTCCCCCCGAAGCTGCAAGGGGCATCCATCTTTTCTTTGACAGTTAATTTGCCTCTTCTATTTCTCGGACCTCCAACTGTGCCCGCCTCGCAATGTGATTCTTTGAATTGACTGTCCACCAAGCTCAGCTGTTCTGACCAGGGCATCGAAGAACCTGGTAGGTTTGTGTGACGGTGCAATTGTGTGTGCATATCGGTGTGTGTGGACAGCGGGTGGCCCTGAATCTCAGACACGTAATTGGCGGCTATTTCAAGAAACGGATGTAGCAGGTTGAGTTGGAGACGAGCTCTCCTCGGAGGACTGGACAATCTTAGAGAAGATCGCCATCCACTTACAGAAGCTGAAGGTGACCACCAAGGCTCTTGAGTCATCGTTCTCAAGACCTGGTAACGTCCCCTTGGCTATGAATTTCTTTTCTGACGCAATTCAGAGCTGGAGAGGAGGCACATATCGACTATCTGATAATGGTGCCGATGTATTACTCGGACTGGATCAAATTGGGCAAATCCTACCGCCTCACTGGTAAAAGGCCTGCTTGCGTGGCCGCTATCGTGCTCCAGCGTTCGTATGGATGGTAATACATGCAACAGAATTGGAAAAGGGAGCGAATTGAGCCGTCAAAGAAGTTGGTGGACACGTTAGGGGAACACGCCGTGCCCAGCCGGCCACCAATCGCATGGGCAAGCCCCCAGTTCCAGTATCATTCATCATTTCAGTGTGCTCCAACGCGGTGCACTAAGGCATGTGTATCGTTCTGGCACGTACTCTGTCAGCTAGTCCCAGGCGCTACGGCGGCCGTATTCCGCACCAAGTCAGCGAATCGGCTGCTTCCTAGAGAATCCGGCCGCTCCGCGAGTCGCGAGGGTTTACCTCCTCATCCTTGCAGCGTCCCCGAATGAAATTCCGGGGACGGGGACACCTGGCACAGGCTATTCTGTAATAGGGGTAATGTGAGTCGGTTAGCACAACATGAGATTGTGCGTAGGTGATGAAACCTTTTCCGTGAAGGCATGGAGTTGGTCTCAGCCATGAAAACGGCACCCTCACTGCTGAGTATTGGTTGTTCCTAGACTACCGATGAGTCAATTTCGTTTGCCGCGGTGTGATGAACTGCATCATAAAGCGTATTACGGATTTTCGACGTGGCAAGACAAGATTCCAACTATATGATTCCTTCTTGTATTAAGGCAACAGTATTCATAACTCTAGCTGACTCTAAGTCTGGACATTTACTTGTTTTCGGAACTGCAGAAGGCTCGTCGGGGAATGGAAACACTGGTTCAGGTGAGCATGCCAGCAGACAAACCGCATATAGGCTGGCTCAGATCCCATAGAAGGGTAAGCTCGAGCAACATTCCAGAGTGCGAGGGCATGTACCCAAGCCCGTATCGCTGAACTCCATGTAGCAGTGGTATGAACGTTGAGGCGCCAAAAGCAACAAGCGCACCGACCCTCACCTTCCGCCAAAGCGGCGTTTTGAGCAGCGGATGCGAGATGAGAACTCCGGTAACAGTGCCTTTGGTCAAGATCTGGAAATCGTATCAGTGTATCAATTGTTGGGTTTGTATGACACGGTCGCCAGGAGGGTGGTGGCAGCTTGGAGGGACTAACAATGGCCCAGTGCAGCTTCTGCAAACTCGCTTCATAGAAGAACACATAGTAAATGCCGGAAGAGGATGTGCCCACGGTTACAACAATACCGAGCAGATCCATCCCGTGCCAAAACAGTTCTACGCGATACGAGTGGGGTTGCATCGGGTGGAAGAATGAGCTCAAGACCAGACGGATCTCGGCAGTGCAGAAGTAGAAACCAAACATGTAGTAGTCCATCGACGTAACGTTTAGAAATCGAGGGTCGGCCAGAAATCGCAGGAATGTAGGCGCAATGAGGGGAAGGAGCACAGCCCCGATCAAATGCGTGTACACATTGCAAGTCTTTTTGTGCAAGAATGCAAGGCCGATCAAGATCCCCAAGTAGTCTGCCTTCTCTGGTCGGTAACCAGTGAGGATGTACTTGTTGTCGGCTTGCCATTCAGCAACCTCATGCAATGTAATAGTTCGTCTTCCATCAGCCTTGAGTTGCCCGTGGCCTGCGACGCTGTTTGCATTGCCCATGGTGGCCCTCGGCACCTGGCGCTGTTTGGGTTCCGCTGCTGCCATGATTCTTCTCGTGAGCTGTGCCGACCGACGATAAAGCACAAGAGAAGGAGGCGCCCGTTGGGCAAACTTAGTTTGACTAACAGAGCCAAGCCTGGAACAGCAAAAGACAATATTTATTCCCACTAAACTGTCGAGCCACGCGAGCTGCTCCCCATGGCGGAGCGAAAGAGGATGCCGTGTACTCTACTTCACACAAGCAACACATTTACTACTTGAATAGCTGACCATGTCCGGTAGCAGGTAAAGTCAACATCCGACGCACGTTCGCTTGCTGATTTTGACGTGATAGCGACGATACTCGGCGAAAACTACTCGAGACACACTTCCACCACGGCCGTTGGTTTGGAAAAAATGGGGTGTTCCGCAGAGAGAAGTACGAACAGACCGCCCTCCCATCAGATAGCTATGGCTGATCCCGGCCCCGCGTTAAGGAAGAAAAGGAGCGTTTGGACATATTTCACAAGTTCCTCCTAATTGCCCGCAGGGACAATTTACTCTCGGCACCTGTGGATGTCAAACAACCTTTGAGGGTTCTTGATCTGGGAACAGGTACCGGGATCTGGACGATCGAGCTGTCGCAGTACGTCTCATTCCTGGACGAGTCACCCCGTATTCAGATCTGACAAGCCTCGGTGCAGGAAATATCCTCACTTTTTCGTGCAGGGAATAGACTTCAATATGATCCAACCTGAGCAGTAAGTGCGGGCATATGCATTATATCCTTCGCTAACCTATCACTTTGAGGATCCCTCCTACTATGAATCCCCCTTCCCCGTTCGATATTGAGGATCCGTGGGATCCGATATCCCGTGACTGGGACTTGGTCAGAGCGCAAATGCTGCTCGGCAGCGTTCAGCATTGGCCGGCAATACATAAAAAGATATTTTCGTAAGTAAAAGTACTTTGTCGTTTGCCTGACTTTCCCTAACAGCTTCGCTGGTAGACACCTAAAGCCCGGGGACGGCTATGTCGAGCGTGTCGAAATCGATTGGGTTCCTTACTGCGACGATGGCACGCTCAGGGCTGACAGCGCTCTGCGGAGATGGGCCTCGAATCTTTTGGAATCGATGGACAGGCTTGGCCGTTCTATGAGGGTCAATTCAAGTGAGACTCAGCGTCAGCTTTCATTAGCTGGCTTTGTGGATGTGAGTGAAGAGGTCATCAAGGTATGCCATTGTCCTTGGTCGGAGGATCGCCACGCGAACGAAACCGGAATATGGTTCAACGCTGGACTTTCTCTAAGTCTCTTCGCATTATCATGCTTCTCAATGACAAGTGTGCTGCATATGTCGCCAGAGGATGTGGATAAATTATGTCATGATGCAAAAGAGGAGATGTGTAATCTTAGCTACCATACCTATTGCCAAGTGTAAGTCCAGGTGCGAGCATGGTCATTCAGTGGCAGTTATTAATGCACAGTGGAGGTACGTGTGGACGGCAAGGAAGCCTGACATGACACCCAGTCTTACATGAGCTTCATCAAATAGCTTTGGCTGATGCGGGAACTTACTACATATCGCATCTACTCAAGTGTCAAGATGCTTCAATGACGAGATGGAATAAAGCAAAGACCGATGGGAGTTCGTACACTAAGAGTGATTTGACAGACTCTCATGACCGGCCGCTATTGCTGTTCTCTTGTACTTGTAGTCTGCCTCCTTCTCGCAAGGGTAGCAGACAAGAGATATAGTTACAACTAACGATGGCAGTGTATGAAACGATTATTAGCTTGAAAGATTTCGCGGATTTATCCCATATAACCTTGACAGAAAGACAAGCCAGGAGCAACCCACCATTGTGCCGGTACTAATACTGATGCACGTTGAAGCTATTGAAGCCATGGAAGGTCGACGAAGAAGAAGCCAAGCCGAAGGCGATAGCCAAGCTCAGGGAACAAGAAGCTCAGGTTTGAGAAACACATGACCAAGACCACTACTCAAGGTCTGTCGGCAGCCATGTGCGTAAGAGGACTTAAGATACTACCACCACAAGCCGCCAGACAACTCTCCGTCGCGACGATGGACCAGGCCTCTGCCGTGTGGTTGCACGCGCGCGGCGGAAGATAGTTGGAAGAGTTCGACAAAACGCAGAAAGCAGGAGTGCAGGCCACGAGAGCCTTCCAGACGGTTGTTGCAGTCATGCACCAACTTGCAACCAATGAGATGCTGGACGGAGAGCAAGAACTCAATTTCGAAACTTTTGAGAGTTCATTTGTAGTTGTTAGCAATTCAGTTCAAGCAACAACGTGACTGGTAGCTGATCCGGCGTAGAATGAACATACCCCGCCTCCTGATAGAGGGTGGCGAGCACAAGAGACGGCATGCATGGAGTGGGAGAAAAATCCAGAAGAGTCTTTTTCCAGACGCATTGGCATTTCCGGGGCCCTTCCTCGGCGATGGTTCTGGCTACGGCTCCGTCTTCAGCGTCGCAATTCAGGGGTCGGTCGGTAAGGACGACACGACGAAAGCAGGCAAACGCCGCATTGGCGCCGTTGCCTTACGCCGGGTATCGCATCCGTGCACCCCCCTGGCTGCCTCTTTCTTTTCGTACTTGTCAAAACTGTAGACGATTGTAGCGAACAAAAGCCAAATGATTCTTAACAGAGAAGAGAAACATGGCTTGGAGAACGTGAGCAGGTTGTAGGGCTCGCTGCTGTCAAATGCTATCTTAACGGACTTTGATGACCAAGGCTTACGGTTGCGACTTGGGAGAAGCCGGGGCTAAGAGTCCTCAGTAAACAATAGGTCAGGAGGAGGAAGCCGAATGGAAACAATTGGCACGAAGCAGAACAGGATACAGACTTCCTCAAGCCTGCAGCTCGCCAGGGTAATGGCAGGTGAAGATAGAGAAAAGCAAACAGCCAAGAAACCACTACTCCACTTAGCTGGAGAGCTGAGACTTCTGCCTAATGCTGAAGTATTGAACAGAGATCAAGGCCTAATGTGTTGTAGCAGCACAATTGGATGGGAGGCCCATAGCGGCACGTCGACAGCCTGAGGCTCTCGTGGCGAACGATGCGAACGAACGCAGTGGGCCAATCATGACTCGCACTTAGGCAACTTGGCAACCTTGCGGATTGCACCAAGTTGCCTCGTTAGAGAACCTGCGAGCCGCCACATAAGGGTGAACCGTACATTATTTAAGTCCCTCCTTTGGCGCCTGCTTGATGTGCTCTATTCTGCCAACATCAAACTCCTTCCCACCTAGCCTGCACGCCCCCCGAACCGGCTTTGATCAATCCATCTTCACAATGAGGGTCAAGACAGGCTTCAATCACGTTAAGCGGTTTTTGAGCCTGCTGTTTTGCTCTCCTGGGCTTGCCAAGGCATCCAGCTCCGATCCAGAAAATGTCCCCCCCCTTTTAGCAGCAGATGTACATCCCCAGAAGAATGCCATCTACGATGTGGCGAAATCCTCGACAGATCCCAGTTGTACGAAGATGACGAAAAGCCCCCTCCGTAAGCATGCCATCTGCTTCCCCCCGATAACTGTGTATGGCTGTGACTGATCAACTTGATAGCTATCCTGGCAGTCAATGCGGTGCTAATGAAGATCGAATCAACACGTCAATCGATCCACCAGAACGACCAGGAGAAACTGCCTTGGTCGATGGCGACTCTTCAACCTTGACCGAACCTCGGTCGCCAATACTAAGGCTCGACAAGGACTATTCGCTATCCGACGATGACACCTATGCGCTGTTCAACGATGACGACGATTGGCTACCCGATGTACAGGATGACACGGTGCCCCAAGGGCCAAAACCGCCACCTGAAACAAGACCGATATCTGGAGATCAACTCGTCGCTGAAGTTAAAGGCATTTATGCTAGCGTCGTCATAGTTGAAACGAAATGTATCGAGGTTGACAATGCACAATCGTCAAACCCCGACGCTAACAAACTAAATAACGAACAGTGGCAAGCCCTAATCGCCCTACATAGAACACTACTGCACGAGCATCACGACTTCTTTCTCGCCAGTCAACATCCAGCCGCAAGTCCACCCCTGCGCAGCCTCGCACTCAAGTACGACATGCCGGCGAGGATGTTGCGCCACGGGATTCGTTCCTTCCTTGAACTTCTCCTACATCGTCTTCCCGACTCTCGGGAGCATATGCTCACCTTTGTGTACCTGACTTATGGGATGATGGCATTTCTTTACGAGACCGTCCCGGCATTCGAGGATACATGGATTAAATGCCTAGGAGATCTCGGCTGTTATGGTACGGTGATCGAGAGCGATGGCATGACAGATCGAGAAGTTTGGATAGGTGTTTCTCGCCACTGGTATAGCAAAGCTTCTGACAAATCGCCCACCACAAGCCTACTCTACCACCACCCAGCCATTCTTGCCAGACCGTTGGCTCGAATCTAGGTTTGTGAAGTACTCGGCAACTTCCTGTTTATTCTTCTGACTATTGTTTAGTTACTTCATTAGCATTTCCTCGACTTGCTCGCTGTTAGGCTACGGAGACGATACGTCAGTCTTGATGAATGTTCTTCCCCAGAAGCCAGGTCAAACGGACATTAGTGTGGAAGGTAGCAATGTCTCCGAAGCGCCTCCGAACGAGATATTCACTCAGGCCCTTTCTTTCGCCGTTCGCACATATGAGATGATCATCAAACGATATGATGATACCAACACCTTATCATTCACGCATACCACTCTCGTCTTCCTACATTATGTGGCCGAGATTCCAGAGATTGAGGTCACAGGCTCATCAGGACTTGCGCAGACAGACGGTACAGGCAGCGAGGACGACCCAAATAAAGTACGAAGATCCCCAAACTCCAATTCCCCAGCCGAATCGCGAAGTCAACAAAAACGTGGAAAGAATCCGGCAGCTTGGGATTACGACGACGACAATCAGCTCTTGTTGAAGAAGCGCGTGGCTGCTGTTTTCAACGGGCCGACTCGGCTGGCAAGAGACGAGATTATGCTGTCAAGAGAACTCGAAATCAGATTGAAACTGCCCGACGGCGTATCATATGTGACCGATGTCGATATTATGACCATGAAAAGAGCAGAAGCAATATGTGTAGGGCCGCAAGAGGAGTCGCCGGGTGCGACAAAATATTGTCCGCAGCAGATTGTGAATCCTCAATGCTTCGACGGTTCTATGAGCGACACATAACCGATACCAGCCCAATAGCGAGTCTTTTTTATAATAAAAACACGAAACAACAATTCTACGAAACACGCCCAAGAGCTGGTTTCCCTAGACTGTATTCTCGACGTCAGGGAAAGGCCGCTGTGGAGGCGATGGGAGCGAACACGACGCTCTTGCAGGAATACGCCCTGGGCCGTGGCCGGATCTTAGAATAACTATTCCACCGAACGGGCTTGCCGGGTCCCGCACGCGCATAAGAAAACCTCCTCCATTCCTTAGCTTTAGATGTTCAATTCAAGACTACCTATCGTTGCGTAACCAAGATCCAGCCTCTCGTAAAGTTGAAAGCTCGATTCACTTCTGACAGGTTGGTGCATGAAACTTGCCCCGTCAAGCCCATTGTGCTGTACACTGTCCAAACTGCCCACATTTCCTTAAGCCCATATTATGCCTTGTTATACGTTGTCCAAATTTCGTTCTTGTCCTTTTAAAGCTATGTTACTGCTGCCGTTTCTCAATCTTGCTTCCCATCTGGTCTACTGCTCTCTACAGATTCATATGGTTTCTTTTAGTTTGCTTATACAGCAACGTAGACAGTGAAAAAGATTGACCGAGCTGAACGTGTCGCGCAATAAGTTCGACACCCTTCTATCGCCTTTGGTTGAAGTTGACTTTACGCATTGAAGTGCGAATGAAAATTTGTTCGTGACAAACTGAGTCATATGTTGCTTTGTGGTATCCTACATAAGGACGGCGAATGAACGACATGATGCATCTTCAATGGCCGTTACTAAGACCTCTAAAACCTCTGCTGTCTCTGGCGATGAAGGATCTGGTGAAAGGTGTAGTATATGGCTCGTCAACCTTGTCACTGTCAATGACCTGCCTTCCGGAAATCCCCATTAGCCAAGAATCTGCATCATGATTATTTTTCTCTAAAAGCCTCATATTCCGCCATCCGGACTCGAGATATTTGTCGCTACGTATCGAAAAGCAGAACCCACAGCAAACAATATCTCGATATCCCCATGCTTAACTATCCAGCCAAATTCTCCTAAGTTTGTTACTAAAATATGGCCACAACATCCCTGAAGCCTGACGGTTCCCCATCTTGGGGCTCGCTCCCTCTTGGGGAGTACCTGCTTCCATTGTCTGCCTTTATGACTACCTCGACCTCCATCTGTCTTTCATCCGCCATTTTGATGTACCTTTCGTGATCAGAACCCTTCCCAAGTGGACTAGAACAATTGAACAGGAAGAAGATGATTGGCCACTCACGGGAGGATACTCCGGCTGAGCGTTCCCTCTCAATCTCTCTTTCCACCGAGCGGAAATTCGTGTGGTACATGTAGTTGCATCTTTCAGGGTGCTTCGCATCGATGGGTCTCCGGTTAGCAGGGCTTGCGGCAACCGCCACTTGGTCTCTACGGAGTACACCCTACCGTGTAGTTGGTTAGTTGGTGGCGGGCTCAGAGCCCGAATGCCTTGACGGGGATATGGATCGGTGGCTGGTGGTTGCCGCGACGGAATGGAGCCGCATGGCGACCAAGAAATAACCCCTGCGCCGGCCACTTCCAAATGAGGCGTGGGGTTGGCTTCATGGGAGCTGCATGCATGCGCTAGTGATTAAAGCACCTGTCAACCAACAACGATGGGGCCCGGCCCTTGCTAAGGCGCCACCGAAGTACACGGATCACTCTGCCGGTATGTCGATCGTATCTGCCTGATGAGATCCACTCGTGCTCCCCTGTCTCAGTGCGCGCCCTCAAAGGAACGCCGTGGCGCAGGTAACGGTGGATGGATATGTCAGGTTGCAAGGTTTCTTGCTTAGCCAGGCATAATCCAATCTCTACTTCGCGGCGGGACCATGGACTTGTCTACTAGACAATACCCCGATGGCCCCCGATGCGTCGCATTTTCAACTTCGTTCCTCACTCTCCCGCGCTCCTGCTGCTCATCCGGCTTGCACAGCGCCTGCCGTCTACCCAGTTCGCATGTTTGCTCTTAAGAAATCGGATAGCATTTTGCCGACCGCGTCGTCTCCTAGGTTCAACCCGTGCAACTATATCATTGCACAAAAGCGACACGGTTTTCCAGACACGTGCAGCGACTTCTCCATCAGCAGTTTCATTCGATCCGTCACTGAAACGGTGCTAATAGCACCGCTCTCAAAGCAGAAATGTAACATCTCCACCTCAGCTACCTGCCTTCACAATGTCACAATTTAATTCCATTGCGTTGACCCCCCTCGATTCAAGCTAGTCACTTTCTCAGGGTTTTGCGTCTGTACGGTTGTTTTTATCTTATTCGATTCTTTCCCGCGTCCTTGTTTCACTACCCAACAATCAGTCACATTGCTAACCTGCATTTCCTATAGTCATCGGAGAAGCACTTCGTGCCGACAGTTTGCAATTGCGACAGATCCTCCGGAGCGTGCACACTACGATATTGATAGCGCCCTTAAACGACTCATCTCCTGTTCAAGTACCCTATACCCTTGGCCCGTTATGCCGACGAGAGTCAACGTTGGCACTTGCTTGCCTACCAGCCATACCAGATATCCTGACCATGCATCTGCGGCTCCCGGCCTACAAGTCAATTTCCACCAAAGTCCTTTCTACAATATCGAGGAGGTTATCGGATATATGTCAATAAACGAAGGTAGGATTCCTTAAAAACTAGGTTCCGTTTCCCACAAGGACTTCGACTAACTACCTACAGTTGAATCTGCAGTTATGAGGGGCCGTTGTAATCATGTAACTATGAAACTCGAGGTCGAATACGCTAAGAAATGTGCAGAGGATAATTCGTACCGGATCATGGTTTTCTGCGCTTCCGACGACAACAGTTCCGCGCACAACATCAGCTTTCCGCACAAGTCAAAATTGATGATCAATGGAGAGAACACCAAATCGAATCTAAGTGGGTTGCACAACAAACCTGGGTCTACGAAACCGGTTGATATCACCCAGGCTCTTCACTTAACAGACATTGATAAGAATACTCTGGAGTTGACCTGTCCCCGGCAAGACAAAGTAGGTCTTCTCACAGGTATATAAATATGCAATATATTTTACTGACCATGCTTGGCATAGAAATACTGCCTTGCTATTCATCTTTGCAAGGTTACCTCAATAGAACAACTAGTTTGCTGCATTGCCAAGAGGGTAAAAATCCCCGCCGAGTTTGTTCAACAGAAATGTAAGAACCATCGTACTCATATGAGTGGTAGGAATATGAATAACGGTCTCTAGTGAAACAGAACAATCGGCATCACGATGTAGTTGCTACTTCCCAGGTGCTATCACTCACATGTCCTTTATCGCATATGCGCCTAGGCATCCCTTGCCGTAGCCTGAGATGTTCGCACATACAATGCTTCGATGCGACGTCTTACCTGCAGCTACAAGAGCAAGCCCCACAGTGGCTCTGCCCTGTTTGCAGTGAGCCGGCACCATTCGAAAGCTTGGCAGTAGACAGGCAAGTTGGCCCTCTCAACCCATAGTTATCATGGCATTAACAGCCAGCAGTTACGTTCAAAATATCCTCAACAACACGTCGAGTAACTCGAGTACTATTTCTATTGAGCCTAATGGGCAGTGGTTCGTTAAGAAACGCGACGAGGAAAGACCGCCTGGTTCCTACCCACAGGGTGCCGAGCAGTCCCATTATGACCAGGATGATGGCCCTGATGAATTGGAGATTTTAGGGGCGAACGTTATCAGGTGCCGTCGCAGAACCCTCGGAACCATATCTAGAGGCTCCAGTCGTGGCCCGTCCTCCGCGGGGCCTCGAGTGACTTCGATCAGTGCTACACAACCTGCAGCTGCTGTCATTGATTTGACAACATCTTCAGATGAAGATGAACCCAGCCAGCCGCTCCCTAAGCGCCAGAAGATTGGAATCAATGGGTTCCATGGCCCAACAGACCGGAGTTCCGGAACGGCGCGCATGGATACACGCCTTAAGAGAGTTCGAATCCTATAAACGGACAATCAGGAAGGTGTCAATTCAGGAAGAGAAAAAGAAGCACCGTATACCGTCTATCATATGCATCAAAGTGGTCCAGGAACACAGTGGAAAGGTATACAGGAGTATGCGGTTTTTGATCGAGTGTCCTGTTTGCAAAATTTGGCTTTATGTTTATTTACGCCGTTAGAAGGGACGAAAAAGATCCAGCTTGGGATGAGGTGGCGTAATATCTTATCCATTCGGCTTCTTTTTTCCTTCCCCAGCTTTCCGTTAGGTATAGCAAGAAGGACGTACAGCAAGAGGCTATACTCCTATTATACTCGATAACTAGGGATCCTAGGAAGGGCGATAATGGTGATATCCTTTTTCAGAGCATCAATTGCATATGATGGCCACAAGTCCGTCTTTCTGATGCGTCCGCGGTACGGGCAAGGAACAGAACGGAGCGTGACTAGAGTGGATAGCAAGAAGTAAATAAATCTGCCTCAAAAAGTTGTTCCTAGCCTCTGCGTGGCGAATTTTAGAGATTAATGAACCATTTAGAGACGTCTGCACATGCCATTTCCACATCTCATGTTTCCAACAGTACGAAGGGTTACGAGGGAGAAACCGCCAGTGGTGAAAGCGAGTAACAATTTGACATGAGTCAATTGAGATCGAATGATTAGATGACGAAGCGAGCCAAGAGAAGCATGTCATCCCCTAAAGAATGTTGTCTGGTAACAACTAAGCCTTCGTCCTAATTACTCTATCAAGTCTGGTTGGTGGTGTCGTAATGAATACCGCGATTCTACTAAGTATGATGCCTGGCGTTGAAGTCGCCTGCCTCGGAACAGCGATCAGGAGTCGGTTATCGCAGGAGGGTGTACAATACAATACAATACAATTTATTACACCCGGCGGCTTGTTTGGCCGAAAGGGCACTAGTCACTCATGCATACATACACTGCCCAATTTTCGTCCTCGTCTCGTCAAGCCCCTGCTGTGCTATACACTGCCCAATCGTGTCCGCATTTCCTTAAGCCCATACTGTGCCTTGTTACACGCTGTCCAAGTTCCATTCTTGTCTTCTCAAGGTCATGTTACTGCAGCTGTTTCTCAATTTTGCTTCCCGTTCTATTTCATTGCTCTCTGCGGACTCCCGTGCTTAAATAGTGTTGTTGGTTAACTGCTTGAAGGCTATTCTCCAAGTGTTCAGTGTCCTATCTACGGCGACTGAAGCGATGTCCGCATTCGTGGCATGGGGTGTTTGGATATAGGGTGTGAGTAGGTTAGTAAGAATCAGTAGGTGAAAGTTTGCAATCTGGCTTCAATATTGTATATTGAGTCGACCTGTGGCTATTGCGAATCGTATGGTTGCGTAGACTGCTTGCATGTTAGATACCCATTTTGCGTTATCTGCCAGTAACTTCCCTCCGGGTAGAATGAGATAATTTCCTCTTAAGGTTTCGGTGCACTGCAGCATTCCGTTCGGTACGCTGTCCATACTCTACATTGGAAGACAAAGTGTTCAACTGTCTCTATTGATTGTCCACATGTGCACTGCTGTGATGCTGCTGCTTTGGTTCGGAAGAGGTATCCGTTCAATCTAGCCATGCCTGTCCTGAGCTGTGCTAGCACGCTGGCTTCTCTTGGTCACTAGGGTACGTCGCTGTCATGAGTGGTGCGCTGCGCTGTCAGGCCGAGACCAATCCGTCAATTCGGTCGGCGTACAACCACACATACTAACACAACTCGTCGGTGTATGCCCTTTTAGACATCCACTCGTACTATGTATCGCCTCGATAACCAAGCTCGAGCCGATTTAGGTTCGGTAACATGAAGATGGCTTGCTACGTCGTATCTACGATCTAATAGGGCTAGGTCTCGCACTACCTTTCTTCGTCCGGCGCTTCCAGGCTTGATGTGCTAGAGTTCCTTCCTTTCTCTTCTTGACCCTTGATACTGATGTAGGGTTGTAGAATGGCCTGGCTACCAATGCAAAAAGAGGTACTCAAAGCTAGTTGAACCTCGTGCCCGTACAAAAGAAAGGTGGCAGCCCAAAACCACAAGCTGATCAGGGCTTTCCAGTGCACTGACGCCTTCTAGTAGCTTGACTCAGGATAGCTTAGAAATTGTCTAGGCGACTACAGCACTTAGTGGGCATATGGTGCAAACACGAATGTTGCGGCAGAAATTTGTTTTGACTGTCTGAGGCAAACAACTTGACAATTTGAGGCTGAAATAGTCGTTAGTTCAACACAGGTATCTGTTCATCAATATGACTCACATGGTTCAACGATCTATGTATGTCCCGTTCATGACTCCAATTCTCCGCTATATTATGGATCCAATCGATACGCGGGCATTTTTTCGTTCGAATGACTTTCACGGCCACAGGACCGTATATTGAATGGTAGGCATAATATACGCAAGCGTTTGACTTGGTTACAGCTATATCCTTGAGGTACGTGAGGGTGTATTGTTCATCCCCAAGTTTGCTGCCCTGTGACCCGGTCGGCATGCAAACTTTAACCGCATATCCGGGATCTAATGTCGCCGAATACCCGCCGCAGTCGACCGTTTTCCGACGAATAGCCGGGATCATAGGTGTAGTTGTAAGCTTCCGTTTTGAACCAGATCTTGACAATGAGAATCTTTCAAAGACGTGACGCCGGGACACTAGAAACAGCTCGGCCAGGATCCTTGTTGTATCGGATATTCGCCAAAATCCGGGATCTAGAGTAATGTTCTCGCGAGGTTTACATGTAGTCCGCCTAGTTTCGATGATCTCTCCCTCCGCATTGAACGGTACAAATGTCAATGAAGTGCCGCCATGGTTACGGATAATGAGATTGTCGCTGTGGGTATCGTAGTAACACTGCCCATCCCAGCGGCAGATTCTGAGACGGAAGCCCGTAGCATTAGCAGTCTGAGACATGACGAAAACTTTCTTTCTCAGCTCGTCATCATGGATAGCCTGTCCATCTCCACCTTTAGTACCAGCTTGGGCCTTCATATGAGACGTGTACAGGACGACTCGTGCCTTGTCAGGTAGCTTCGCGACGGAAAGCCGTCTGATGCACTCGGGAAGGTGTGATTGTCTGTACCGGCAGCAATTTGAAGCCGGCGCTTGAGTTCTATCTTTTGCATGACATGCAAGGACTAGAGTGCAACACGACTCTCAACTTACAGACGGCTTTGCAATCTAAGACAAGCTATAAGCCATGAACAATGGCCTCAGCCGCGCAATGCCAGAGCTTCTATCCAAAGATGCATCGAGACAGCGCGACAGCGAAGTACCAGCTATTGATGAGTTCTTGGGGGACGTAAGACGGGTTCGCAGCATTCGTTGTTTCAAGGACCGCTGACTACACACCTTCCAAACCGATGACTGCACGTCTTCGAAGAAGCTTGGATCATTCGCCCTGCTTCCATGGCCTGGTCAGGGCCGACGAAAAGCAGCCCGTGCTGGCAGGACTACACCGCTTGCCGCACAATCAGTGGTGCTGAGGACTGATTGCCCTGGTCTGCGTACGCAGCAAATAGTTCGGCGGGGCGCATATTTCGCCCTGAGGAATAAGCGCCAGGAGTCCTTGCAAGCCCATCCCAGCCACCGCGACGTGCAGCTACGCACGCCCATCACAATCTCCTGAGATCGATCATCGCTGCTTTGGAGGATTTCTTCACCAGGTATCTCCATGTCACGCACGAGCCGTGAACAAGGAGCACCTTCTCTCCTCGTCCCATTGGTTCCCGCCTGCTCCTCGAACCGCCACAACACTGTGCCGTGCGGCTACGGTTGTTCAGCACCGTGCCGGAAGAAAACAGCCTCAATGTGTCAGACAATACGTGTATTCGGTCCATTGGTCAAATCTGTCTATTCATCTTGTGTGTTGTTCTTAAGTTTCTGCCCCTGAAAGATCTGCTGTTCATCATGAGATCCTTACCCTGCACGTGACACCCCAGCATATGACTTCTATCCAACACAATGCAGGGGGCAAGCCGTCTGTGTTAGGTAAGTTAGTTGGCCAGATTATTTAAGCAACGAAATACTATAGGGTAGCTAGCTTGACAGGCCAATCATAGGGCTGCATTTCTTGACAGGAACAAAGTTCAAGAATGCATCGCGGCGAGGCGCTGGGACGTCGTCCAACGAACAAGTTCTAGTCCGGCCGCAAAGTAGAGACGAAATTGAGCATCCCTTCAGGCTGTGTTGATACTTCTTACGTGGGGCGTCATATATGTTCTTGAAGAATCTTGTGACCAATTTGGTGATAGTCTGGTTTGATGTGGAGCTTTCATCTTCTCAGTTGCTACCTGCGTGTGAGAGTGGACGGCGTGTTCGCTTACTCTACTAAGACTTCCTCAAAGTTGAATGCATCCAGGCTGCAGGAGAGTACAATGCAAATAATCGGGATTCAATAAGACCAATTTATCATAAATGGAAAAACTTGGCCGCCAGTTGGCTAAAGGTGTCATACCGTTCATGGTCTGCTTTACGCTTCACCTGGCGCTCATGTCGAGTTCCCCTAAGCTTTATCTTCGACTCATCCCAATTAGGTAGCAACCCTCGAAACTTCACTGGGTGACCGAAACGTCCCTCCGCATCATCCAACATATTACTAATTTGGCGGTATACAGAGTCGGAAGGCACGAGCCCTATCATCACAAGCTCAGTAAGAAGCTCGGCGTGATTGAGAACCAGACTCGCGTGGTGCGTCGCGATCCCATCCAACAATGTGCCATATTCGATAAAGCCGACGCTGATGACACACGTGCGAGCCTGACTCAATTTTTAATGTTTGTTTTAGAAACAAATTTTCCGTTCTCGCGTCTCAAATGTTGCTGATGGCAACTAGAGCTTTTGATGTGAATGAGCAGACGCTCATTTTGGTCCATACAAAACCGAGTTATTAGGTCGTAGGTACGGCTGTTCACCTCGGGAACCACTCTCCTGGTATATATGAGCTTCTCCGCATTCATGGAATCGATCTCGATCAAGTACTGAAGGGTATCGATCAATAGATAATCGGCCGCCGTTCGTTCTTCGTCGATGAGCTCTCTGGGCTTGTCGATGGAGTTATATTCTGAGGTATAACAGAAATGAAGGACGGTCTCCATAGCTCGATGCGAAACAAATTCGGGATCGAAGATGACATTGGCTCGGTTGTTATGTACTGTGACCAAAAACAGAGGACGTCTTTATTTGCGGCAAGATTGCTTTCCATGTCCTCAAACAGAATCTTGAATTCGGAGCCCAAGGATCTTGATTCTTTAGTTGTATCTTGTATCTTGTCCGAGCATGTTTGTGGATGGAGCCGTGAAAGCAGATCTGGGGGAGGGGTAGCATCCATGTCGCCGGAGCACTGGTAATAAACGACGCAAGATCAAGGCCAAGTTTTAGGTCAGTGGAGAAGATTGCAGATCGAGAAACCTGACTCGAACGAGATCTATATATATTGGACTGGGCGGTCGGAAATCGTAAAGTAAGAGTCAAAATGAACTGGGTTGGAAAACTTAAGAGGGCGTAAAATAAGAATGAGGCAAGGCATACTACGGTTGAAAATCGGACCTCGACCGCACCTCGCCACATTCCCGATGCGCCGATACAGCCTCAACTGACATAGATGCTGCACAGCGTATTGAAGCACAAGGTGACCATTGGTCGACCAACAGATCACTGCGAAATGAACAGCAGGCGGCGCATTCCTCATGGATCGCTGGAGGTCGAGGATGAAGGACGAACCGAGGCAAGTCGGAATATCGTCGTCGGTGACAATGCTCGAGCCGCCATCACAGAACGCGGGTTCTTGGGGACAATAGGATGCATCTGATTGAGCATCGTGAAGACTGCAAAGCTCGTCTGGCTTGGTCAAGCGCAAGAGAGCGGCAGTGTCGGTATCCACACAAACTCCGTTATGCTGGACAAGGTCTGCTGGATTGTCTGCACCGGCAGCAATTTGAAGCTGGAAATCGAGTTCTAACTTTCGCACGATATACAACGGCAGGAGTGAGGTACGGCTTTTAACTTACAGACGGCTTTGTAATATAACCCATGATCAATGGCCTCACCCGCGCAGTGTGCATCTCTTCTGCTCCAGCTGGTATATAACGCCCGTTGATCTCAGTGCCGTTCTAGGGTAAACACGAATTTGTCCAGCAGATTCATTCCAAGATTGCTTTCAACGCGCTTCTGTCTTGGCTGAGAATGCGTATACTACGGAAATACCTAGCTAAAAATCGCTACAAAGTCCTGATCCTTGAATTCTACTTAGTGTACGCACTCTATATGGAGAGTGAAGTTGCAGATGATCATATTACACGCAAATCCACTTACAATAAAAGTTTAAAAGGACGAGTGTCTAAGTGGACTTAATAATTATTGGTTGATTGTTACACAGTATATAGTTATGGATATTTTGTTGTTGAATTTTTTTATTGTTGTATTAGGGTGAGCTTCTACGAGTCAAATGGCGTGCATACCATGCTAACAAGGGAGCGGTTAAGCACGTTTATTCTAGCGAGCGAATATACCAGCCGGGCCGCAAGCGCTCAAACTATCCACAGAATGGCTGGTTTCCTTCTCAAACCTCTAGGCAAACCATCTGCCTGAGTCCTGGGGATGTTGTAGACCCCCCACCGTCGTCCATTCCACGCAGTGTGGTTTCCGGGATGGACATCCAAGGCCGATCTTGCGCTCTCCATTTTGTCTCTAATTTGTAAGGTAGGTTAGTATCCGCTTCGGCGGTAGTCCATTACTTAAACCATTTCTCGGTCTCCTTCAGCCACGCGACCAGGACGGATAGAACATTGAGCTGTTGCGTGAACGGAAACGGAATCAGCTTGCACACCTTGGTGTTTTCAGTTCTCGACTCATGAGCCTTAGAACATCAAGAAATGAAAGCTTGCGGAGGATCGGGCCGTTCTCTTTTAGCTTGCTCCAAAGCTTAGAGAAGGCCGCACTAGGGACTTCCTCGGCCGACCACGTCATGTCTTGCAAGCGGCAAAGCTCATCCCCCAGACTGCACTGAAATGCCACATGTAGATATGGCAAGAGGGTTCCCTCAGTGGTGTCACGAGACAGCCCTGCATCGACCCTGTAACCCTGGGCCTGAAACAATCGTTCTTCTTTCATTTTGCTTTAAGATGTGCTTGCATAAATAATGCTATTCGCACCGCGGGCGGTGCAGGTAGAGCCTGCCATAGTGGGCTTCCAGTGCCTCTTATACCGGCCTTTCGCAATAACTCTTACGGCAGCCTTTTATGATAGCTCTTGCGGGCGCGCCCGCAGCTTGCAAAAGGCTGCCCTATAGATGCACTGGAAGCCCACTGTAAGGTGCTTACATAACGGATCTTATTCGCACAGCTAGCTGTGCGTGTATGGACTCCCGTCTAGTCTCTGCTAATTAGTCATCATCAGTGAAACCTAGCAAGGTAAAGTAGTCGTACTTGATCAAGCTATTACAAACTATAAGTTATAAAAATGAGTGAGGGAACGTCGATTGAAAGGTAGAGAAGATAATGGAAAAAGCTTAACACTGTCGCGACGACATTTCATACTCCTTCATCCTCTTTCATAGCTGAGGCCAACATCCTTCGGTCAATTAGGCCCTTCACGTTATGCGCCCAAAACGGTAGTCGACCTAATTATAGAATTACCAATCATACAAGTCTAAAAGAGGCGTGCTCCGTAACATGCCTTGACGCTTGGTTTCATGAGGAAATATGGCAAGCAACTGTGTAATTGGACAGTCATGCTTGCTGTCCCCTAAGCCGGCGGAGATAGGACGTGTGATATGATGAATGACTGTTCGACGATCTGGGTCTCTGATGCCTGATCCAATGATTTCGTTTGACGCGCCGAGAGTTGGTATTTCTCGGTACTCTATGGGAGGTTCGAAAGGATTGCTGGATCTAGCATCGAAAGTTCTCGTATGTCGGTATGTAGCAGATCGCGGAAAGCCTTCATCTGCTTCTCGACTTCGGGCATCGACCAATATTCCATGACCCTTTCGAGAAGTATCATATGCCTAGCGAAAAACTCAGGAGCATCCCTTTCCAAACCAGGATCCTGGGAGAAGATGGCGACCTATGCGCATGAGAGTTAGAGTGGTATCTATCAAGATAGACATACGTAATCACGACAGCTCGTACCAGATAAATACGCAGGCAAGAAAGCCCTGCATACACAGCAAAGCTCAAGCCTCGCTGCATGAATTGGAGGCCGCTTAACCCGAAGTTGCTAAAGATAGCTTCCTGGAGACGACATACGCTTTTGGCTGAGTTGTAACAAATGATCATATGTCGCCTCCACTCGCCATCGGGAGCATTGGGAGCCCAAAAAGATAATTGCAGCCGATGGAAGAAAATCAAAGTCATAAAATAGAATGTATGCATATTTCCAACGTAATGAGTTGATACCAATGGCGGAGTGTTGGGCGGGAAAGATACGGCCATGTCCTCAGGAAGATCAGCTAACCAGGACGTAAACGACTGATTCAGCTGCTGGAACTCTGTATCTCTAGCCCACTGCTGATATACCCTAACGCGGGCATAGGCTTTGCTCATTTTGCTGACATTCTGTACTAAGCGAGCAAAGTAAGTAAAGTTGCGGGAAACACAATGTTCCTCAGCATGGCCTGAAACTAGTCGCGGCATAGTGAAGTCAACATGATCCAAGGAGGCTGCAAAGTCATACCGGCCTTCGAGAGTTTTAGGTTACCCTGGGCAAGCTTGAGGGATTTTGGAAATCGTACCTTGAGGTGCCCCAATCATGCACTCACAAACGAAAACCACTTCCCAGACTCTGGTCCGCAACTGGCACTCCTGAGCGGTGTAATCACAACGCTGACCTATTTGATGATGACCATAATGCTCATCTAAGCCGAGATATTTGCCGATCTGGACACACTGGGCAATGGCCATCCAGGATCGGTAATAGTAGCCATGTTTGGGAGCCGCTTCGCGTGCTTTGAGAATTATCAACAGAGCTTGGAGGGTGCTCAATCTCGGAACGTCGACGAATGTATACGTATGCCCTCGGGAAGTCAGCAAGTACAATACAGGATTTCGGTAAGCTTACTGCTTGCAAGCTCGAGCCACCGATTTCCTTCGGACGGATTGTCGCTTAAGCGCCCGCCAATTGCGAAGATAGCTTCGAGGATCAATGGGGATATTGATTCCCTATCTACGTCCCATTGGTGGTGAAACAGATCTTTGCACAGAACCGGGACGTAGCTATGGACATGAGTGAAATAAAGATCAAAGTAATGGAGAGCAGTTCCGTCATCCGGCATCATCTCCGGCGGAATGCGAATCTTGAGACCAGAAGGTGATGGTACTAGCGAGAAACTATCCTCCAAGTTATCTGGTTCTTTGATAGCAGGCTCTTTCTCGCATTGGAACGATGCCTTATTTCTCAAATACGGCGCTGCCCCAGCCCGGTTAGTTTAGTATCAAGATGGAGCGGGATCCTAGGTTCATCGTACCTGTTCCTACCTCATTCAAGTTGAGAGTTCCAAGTAGATTTGTGAGGTATCGAGACTGATGGTTTTCCAGGAAGTAATATTCAGCGGGATACTCTTGATACTGCACCTTCTGTTGCTGCATCGGAGGGGCGGCCATCTCGATCGGGACCGAGCGAAAACAGCCAACCATCGACGACTCAGGGGGCTGTACACTATTGGGCACGTTGTTGCGTGGCTGAGTCGTATTGCAGGAACCGATTTGGTCTGATGTAGAACTTGGAGCCAGAGTCTGGTAGGTCATCGAGTCGATAGAGCTGTCCTCGCCATTTGGGTCGACACATGATAGCTTGAGCCTACGGCAGGCAGAGCATGGCCAGTTATTTGTGGCCACACTGTCGCATTTGATCTTCTTTTGTCGGCAGTGATCGCAAGCTATCGTGAACAAATGACGCCTTTTGTCAGTGGACAAGAAAACGACATGCGCAACTAGACAGGAATCGTTTACCTTTCGTAACTTTTTGGTGTTTACGTTGGTCTTGCCAGTCAATAAAAACAAAGTCTATAGTGAAGTGTTAGTCTGGATAGTTGGTGTGAGGTAGAATGTAGGTCACGGTGGATGGCGCACTCTTTCGTTTATTGCCCTGAGCTGGTTGCGGCTGCGTGAACGAAGAGTTGTTCATTTGAGAGGTTGTGGCAAGGTGTGATGAGTA
>JALNIO010002118.1:5763-29933 GCA_023509875.1 Rugonectria rugulosa | reverse complement strand
TACTTTAAGGCAAGAAAACGGCGGTCAAATGAGCAAGCACACCTGCAGAAGCAGGAGCACGTCTCAAAGGCGTGGAGAGATCCCAGGGTGGTTCTCCTCATCAGCTTCGATGCCAAAGGGGTACACAACGGCGTGTTAAGGATCGACTTTTACAGAGACTGGAGGCCAGAGATATACCACAGTGGCTGGTTAAATGGATCGACGCTTTCTGCTCGAACCGCACGGCGAACATCGTGGTGAATGATCACACGGCAGAGCGACGGCTGCTACCCCGGGCGGGCCTTTCATCATTATCGACTATCGCATCCTCACATAGGCATCCTGCTGTGGCTATCGTCACCTGACTGTGCTCACGCTGCGCTGACAGGCCCAATTCCAGCTTGTGCTCTTCTTAACCAAAGCCGCCAATAGGACGGCTTCTCACTCGGCCGAAAGAATTTTCAACGCGTGCTCTTATGACTCTCCCGGCTGTTTTCTAGAATGGTGGTTGGTCCTGTCCTAGTTGCTAACCTGTTTCCTAAACGATCTTGATACTTTGATTTGGAAAGTTCTTGAATACAAGCTCACTTAAAAGCGTCAAGGGGTAATTGCATGCGAGGGGCAGCGTTGATATAGAGTCATCAACACGGACACCTTCTGCATAGGACTCGTGCCCTCGCCCAGACAGCGCTGTGGACGAGAGGAATCCTGGCGAAGCCGAGCAACTAAGCGCACCAATTTAACAGCGCTTCCGAGAATAACCATGACTAAGAAGTTGACAACGCCATACAACTGCGGCTCCGAACAACATTTGACGGACTTGCGCTTTATTCGACTTAAGAATCACGAAAGCCGGATATGGAAGATGTAAGAGCGGCTCTTGCAATCCCGAGGCAGCCGCTCTCGCCCTCCAAGTTCTCCGACGGGGCACTTAAGACATTGTTTCTAGAATCTCAGGCCGCCTACGAACGGTGCTCCAGTCCCTGCGAATCTAGACATTTATTCAAGCTTCCACCGCGAAGAGCTTGCTTTATGGAGGCGAAAAGGTTATATAGCCATGCAGCCATCGTAATACGAGAAGTTTGTTATTATGGAGTAATCGGAACCCGCGCCATATGCACTCTGTAGAGCCATAAGCAAGAAGACGATGCAGCTAAAGCTTCACGAGACACTAGATATGCTGCGGTAACTAATATTACGCGACAAGTCCAACTGAGACGTAACCTCATGCCTGCAGCTAGAAGGAGCAGTTCGAACATTAAAATGAAGGGGCTTATGTAGAGCCAGGCTACGGCCTGTCCTTAATCACAAGATGGGATGAGCAGCGAGAATGTTTGTGAAAAGTTGACACGATGGGAAGTCTCCTTCGTCCACTCAGGCAAGACAACACGGACAATACGAGCGCCGCAGACAGCCAACCCGGGCAACGGTCGTGGGCAGGGGTGGCCTGCGCAAAGTCCTCGAGGTGCAGTCGAAGAAGGGGAATAGTTCTCCACGATGGTCACCATTTGGGCCGCTGTTCTTGGGTAGCCAGAAAACGAGCCTGCCTCTATCGCCGTTGCCTGAAACAAGCAATAGTGACCGATACCGCCATGTACCTGTACCGGTATGTGGACGCGAGGCGCCGGCGCCAGTGAGACGAAGTGCCTTGATGGGGGACCCATAGCCGCACAGCCGGCTGTGCAAATAAGATTTGTTATATAAACACACCTTATAGCGGCCTTTTGCAGTAGCTCTCACGGGTGTCTTACGCCGAAATCCCACGCCCACTTCAACAGTTGGAATGTAGTGGTCCTTCCTTTCGGCACGGTGCGGGACAGGCTGCTAGCGATAGTCAGCCACACGGCACAGTATGATGGCGGCTTGAGGAGCGGGCGGCACCGATGCGACGAGGAGAGAAGGTGCTCCTTTTCGCGGCTCGTCCGTGACATGGAGATACTTGGTGGAGAAACTCTTCAAAGTAGCAATGAGCGATGCTCGGGTGATTGTGATGGGCGTGTGTAGCAGCACCTCGTCACGATGGCTGGGATGGGCTTACAAGGATTCATGGCGCTTGTTCTTCAGGGCGTAATGCGTCTCGCCGACTATTTGCTGATCAACTTACTAGTTAGGTAGTTACTACGTACGCGGACCAGGGGGGTCAGCCTTCAGCACGACTGATTGCGCGGCAAGCGGTGTAGTCCTGCCAGCATGCGCTGCCTCTCGTCGACTCTTACCAGGCAACCAGGCTACAGGATGCCTTGGGAAAGGTCACGGAAGCAAGGCGAACACCCCAAGCCTCAGGATACGATCCGTCGTACCTGAGAGACGTGCGGTTACTGGCTTGGAAGACGCGTAGTCACCGGTTTTTGAAACAGCGAACGCTGCAAGCCCATCTCAAGGCGAGCGTCGATCCAGAACATCTCGCAGTACCTCATCAATCTCCATTTCTGCCAGTTCTGACCTGAGGCTCTCTTAGCCGGTCCTTCGTTATACCGATACATCTTTGAGCCGGAGGCCGTGGCATCACCGGCCGGAGCAGAAGGGATGCGCATTGCGCAGGTGAGACATGGTCATGGCTTATAGCTTGTCTACCGCCTTCAAGGCTTGCAAAGCCGTCTGTAAATTGAAAGTCGTATTTCACTCCAGTCCTTTGCATGTCATGCACAAACTCGATTTCCAGACTCAAACTGCAGCAAGTGTAAACACCACCTCGTTGCCCTCACGCCCAAAGTCATCGCCAATCTCCAGCGGACATTGTCGGTCAGAATAACGAAGTTCGTGTCATCATCGACCTCGCCGCCTCTCTTGCGTTTGGTCAAGCTAGATGAGCATTGCAGTCTTCACGATGCTCAGTCAGATGCATCCTATTGTGTCCAAGATTCCTCGTTCTGTAGTGGCAGCTGGAGAACTGTCACCGGCGACGATGTTTCGACTTGCTCGGCTCATTCTTCATTCCCGAGCTCCCGCGATTTCTGAAGACTGTGCCACCTGCTGTCTATTATGCGCTGATTGATGCTCGACCGATGGGGCACTCTATTGGTGCCGGAACTTCTGATTCTACCATGACGGTGACGGAATGTACCAGAAACTAACTCACCCAGGAAAGCCCAATGTCATCCAGGCATTCAACTAAACAAGCATTGAGACGACTCTTCGTAATACTCAGAAGAGGAATCAAATCATCTCATTCGAGCTCGCTACATTCGATTACTAAGACTTTCACCGAAATTGCGACTGCTGTAGACCGAATTGTATGGTTGCCGTTGCCTTTTTGGTTTGCGTAACTAGTCAATAGGCTTCCTTTAGTGCTGCCACAGCAAAAGTAGCCATAGTTGTGATCGCCCTCCGAGGTTTGCTCTGCTAAGTCACTCAAGTCTATTCGAATCGCTACGACTAAATCAATAGCCGAGACTTTCCTGCCCTTTGGTTTAGCGAAGCAGAAGCTTTGCCGCCTTGAGGAGGTGATGCTTTGTGGAGCTCCCTGAACCTTGAAGTAGGAGAACACTGCATTGGGGTTTCATCAGAGCACGCCCCATCAGGGCTGAGGCGCTGGAGCCCGAGACCCTCTTCAGGGCCCTGTACTGGCTTGAAAGGGTGAGTGAGATAGTGACAGACTCGTCATAGCTTTACGGAGAAAGTATTCGTAGGGTCGTCTGATTCTTCAACGGTAGGCTTTTCCTATCACCGGAATGGTGCTTTATTTGTCAAGTACGGCGCTGTTCTGGCCCAGTCAGTTCGGAATGACGATGAATCGAATTAGCAAGGCACTCATAGAGCTACTTCATATTAAGTTGCCATCCGCAAGCAAAGTGGTAGAATGACCGCTCATGATACGTGACGAATGAACATGCTGTCATAGAAAGGGGCTGTCGGATTCCAAGACTAGGCTTTGCATTTCTTTGCGTAGGGCGAGGTTGAGATATTGGTTCACAGCTGTGGCGGTGTGATTAGGTCTGCAGAATGAGGCCTTCATCACACATTAGGTGAACCGTGGAACGGAGTGCGGCTCTGCGTCGCGCACCGTAAGGCGCTCCAGCATACAAGTTAATAGTGGGCATTTGCCAGCCACCATCCGAATCGTTACTTTTCCCTTCATGTATCGCACCATTGTCTGCGCTTGTCCTCTCGCCTCTCTTGTCCTCTGCTTCTTCTGACAATGGCAGAATTCCCGCAAACCCCGTGGGACTCGCCTGCTTTCCAGAAAAGTCTGGTCGATATATCGCCCAGCTTTTCTCTCTCTTTCGTCGGCCCCATCAACCGCAGTATTGGTATTATTGTTCACCCAGGGTAACACAAAGACTTTCTCGAATTCAAATCGGAGGATCTGACTTGATCCCCTCTTAGGTATATTGTGTCAACTGGTCATGATGCCAGCATAACGCATGAGGCCCTTTTCTATGATGGAAGCACCATGTCTTGCACGGTCGTCGACGTCCCAGACATTGGCCCGTTACAACTTCTCCAATATATCCATGAGCCCTCAAACGCCTTGAGTCGAGAAGTCACCGAGTTGCAAGTGCAAATCTCCGCCACCGAAGGCAAGTACATAGGACAACGTTCGGTTGACAGCGCTGATAGGGCTGGTGGGTTCTAGTTGGTGCAAAGTTCCGAGTCCTGATTGATTCACAAGATAGCGATGAATGTGACGGACTCAACGACTATACCCTTTCATCTGGACGTATTACCCATAAATACTGTGAGCTATACGACGCGAGACACCTTACATACTACCAACCTTCCCCCGATGACCCCCAGGGAATACAGGGGAGCCCTGTGCTGGACTTTGGTGGTTGCGTCATTGCGATACAAACCTCGAAAGGGCTGCTGGCTCTTGATCAAATGGTGCTATACATGCGGGACTTGCTGGCACTTCGATTCAAATCTCAAAAACTGCCTGGAACCCTCAATCTACATACGTCAGCCCTAACGGTTCACCAATGGGGCATTTGCTGCCCCTATGGAGCTGGATACTGGCTGAGCGACGGGTCTCTCTGCATCAGGTCGTCGGCTTTCGTTTTCTTTGTCGTTGCTCTTCAGGTGGTCGAGTGTTTTCCTGTGGAACCGAGTATTTATGGCGCGGGAATGAAAACGCGTTGCAGTATGGAAGCGCTCTACAAGCAGCATCAGAAGGAGGACACGACAAGATTGTTCAGATGCTTCTAGGATACCGCGGCGGTGCTAGGAAAGCGTCATGCTGCTAACGTGTCGCTTGATGAGAAGCGGGCGAACACTCGACGAAGGTTGGACGTTGAGCGTTTCTCCTCCTCTGGTCTTCTGGGTAGTTCATGTGCATTCTATAACAACGCATTTGTTAGCGCATACGGTCAGTTCGACCCTCCTTATCCAGTAGGCAACGAATTAGACATGTGCGCTTCCCAGCGTGCCCTATTCGAGATCGAAGAATCTGAGTAAGAGGATGAGAAGGAGAAAGATGAGGAGGGGGGGTCAGTTTGATCTAGTTAAGCTTGGGCTCTTGGATACAACACAACACCACTTGGCGGACTTATTTACCGGAGGATAGGCGGCGTCGTTCTTTCTTATGACATTTAGGTTTATTATCCTAGACTAGCTAGTCTATTTATAAAGAGTTGGACTTCTCCGTCTCAAGTCTGCGACCCAGTCGTCGCAGTCTGCCTTTACCCAGTAGTGTCCCTTTTCCATCCATAACTTCTCTGGGGCGGTGTTGTTGACAAAAACAACTTCCCCCCCCTCTTTATACATAGCATTGCTGAACTCTTTAACCAAAAATTTGAAACCACGTGCCCGCAGGCTCGTCCCCATAACTAGCAGGAGATCCGGGCCCTGTTGTAGATCGTGTTCGACAATCGAGGAAATTCGCTCCTGCTGTGGCTGGTCTTCGCCGTAGAGGGTGATGTCTGGTCGTAAGTATCCAAAGCCGGTCCCGCGCATGCCCCTCCACTCTCTGTCCTGGCTTGTTTCAATACACTTTGGGCATGGCGATTGGATACGCAACAAATCATCCTCCCACTCTTGTTGCGAACTGCAGCGCGAACATCGCAATGCTCGTAAAGACCCGTGTAATGTCACGCACTCGACTTCAGACCTGTTGATGTCGACAGAGAGGCCGACTTTCTCTTCGAGCCGGTCAATGTTTTGTGTGTAACTCCTGAGAAGTTTCTCGTTATCGCGTAAAGCTTTTATGAACTTGTGTGTTTCAGTGGGCTGGCACTCCTCCACTTGCCTCCGGAGCTGGATGAACTGCTCGGAGAAGGCAGGCCAGTTGGATAACGCTGAGACGTCGAAGTTATCACGTACACGTCGGCTTGTGTATATTCCGTTCTTTGATCGAAAGTCCTGTGTGTGTTACTGATTCGTTCTCGATATCTCGAAAGCGAAAACGTACCTGTATGCCCGCTCGCGTACTAATACCTGCACCGGTCATGATGACCATTCTCTCTGTGCTTTCCAAGGCAGCAGCGATCTCCTGTAGCCGCTCCTCGTCCTGCAAAGTAACCCCCCACCGAGGATGCCTTGAACTCAGATCGGCCTGTTGGCGGAAAGTAACGGCGCGCTCCCCGGTCCTGGATCTTTTGGGGGCGCGATGGTCGATTCTGGCTTCTCTCACTCTTTTCAACCCCGAGACGGAGCGGGGGTGCGAGGTCTGATGCTCTTTTCTTATTTGTGTACTGGCGAAGGACTTCGGAATAGTCTCATAGGTCTCCCGGCTCAATAGATCATACCGCTTCAAGTCGTCTATGCTCAAGTCAGACCATGATCGTATTATTGCTTATATAATTTCATGACTTACTTTCCTGAGCTTGAGCGATAAGGTCGGATATTGTTGGGAGTGAATTATCAGATGCCGAATCATCGAAATCGCAGTTATCGTGATCTTCACTCCCTGACAACCTGACGCTTGAGGGGCTTGGAAGCTCGTGAGCAGTGATAGCTTGAGCACCTAATGAAAGATCATCTTCGTTGAGAGATGGTGGAGGAGACGTAGACATAAAGAAGCCAGTGGTTTGCAGCTGCTTGTGCTGATCGGAACCCGGTGTGTTCGGCCACATGATTATTGAGATGAAAAGAGAGGATGAAAGTGTCAGGAACAAACGACAGGAATTTTCGGGAATCATCTACTCTTATAGTCCAGCTGCGAGGCCAACAGTGACTCCCACGTGATGGCAGGTCACCTCTTGACGACCTCTTCGCACCACCAACCGCCATTATCTAACCAACTAACATCACATGGTGACAAGTACGTTCGGCCTCAACTTCACCCGTTCCGAGTTACAGTCAATTATGCGTAGCGAATGACAAGATTATAATACTCATACACAATCCAGTGAATAGCTGCTGTTCACAATGCCCACGACCACGGAGTCGCATGGCGCAAGTCCGAAAATACCGACCCAGACTTCGCCGCCTCAACGATATCCCATTTAAACCGGGCCAATGTTTCTCTCACAGTGCTAGCGGGCAAGCTATCACCACCGCCAGATTCCCCTTGCGCACATGCCACAAGGTCCGCGAGCCGGAGTAATCGCAATGGGGGTAGTGCTTGGCCGTCGGCGAAAGTCTTTCGCATCGTTGAGATCTTCATCGGACTGATCATAGTACAGATATCACCGTCAAGCTCGACCCAGCCAGTTGAATCGATATTCTGTCGCCTTTCTTCCAACCAGATTTCTATCACCTGGGACTCTTTTGGGTCAACCAGGTCTCGATACATATCGCCACGGTCGAGAAAGAGCGTATTGTCGTCCTTCAAAGTGCTGAAAGCAAGATCCGTTGGTGCAGGACAAACTCAAACCCCCTCTCTTCGTACTTTGCAATCGCCTTTTCAACTGCTACCGTTTTGCGGGTGTAGCTTTTCTTCTAGCGAAATGCTTTTCGGGAGCAGGTTTGAGAGTAGTACATGTGGCTCGCACACTAGCCACTGATGAAGCATTGAACATGGCTGGCGTAGAAGTCCCTGAGAAAGCTGAGACTGCCCATGTCGGGCTCAGTCAAGACTCAATAGAGGGCAGATGGAAAACGCAATAGACTTGCCATGTTGAGCTCTTGGAAATGGAAGATTCGATCAAATAAGAACCCCCCCTTTCATTTTTGAGATGGCTTTGAGAGAATTACTGTACCGTAAGAAGAGAGGCGCTACCCTGGTGGTCAGTCACGTACTGAAGTATTTATCAGCGGCCTCGACTGAGCATGCTCAGATCATTCTATCAAATTACTCTTTTGGGGCCCTGCTGATGTAAAAAAAAAAAAGAGGATTATTACAGTGAATACCTGACAAGCCTCTTGCCAACTAAACTATTAGCCCTCTAGGAAGGGTCGTGGAGCCATTAATTAGGCGGGTGGAATGCTCCCTTTCTGGCCGCTGGCATCCAGCGGTGGGGAAAGACGAACAGACACTTACTGGGCAGAATGCTCCGCTTCTCCCCTACATTTGGACCATGTAGTCTCGCATTCCTTCTGCCTCTTCGGACTCCCGTTTCCCATCAGAAACTCTGTCCTGTCATAATTCTTGTCGGCACAGCTGCTTCTCGAGGCAGTTATGAATCGCAAGACTGTACTTATACTTTTACCTGTTCTTTGTCTCCTATCGGTTACCACGAGTCTATATCTTGGCAGCGATCAGTTGACCCGGCTGTCGAAGATGTGTCTTCCCTTTCAACAGGAGGAAGCGTCCTCAACATCTGGTTCGCCATCGACTCCGACCGCCTCTTCGACGAGCGCATTGGAAACGAATTCAAGCCTTGAGCCCGCAAGCGTTTCGACGATAAACATTCCTGCTCCCTTTGCCGTGACTCCCTCAATAGCTTCAATTTCAGGTGGTAGTACGACCTTATCTAAGGCAGGGTCACAAAGCTGACTTTTTACAGGCCCAATACTCCCTCCCGAGCGCATATCGCCCTACCTGTCGGTGATACTCGATTCTACGGCGACAGCCCTTCCACGACTCAAGTGCCCTACGCTAGATGCCAGTCGATACGATGTGCTGCGAAACGGACAAAACGATGGATACAGTCTGAACGAGGACCGCATCGATTACTTCTTTGCTCTGAACCTGCGTGAATGCGTTGACATTCTCCCACGTCTCGTGGGAAGCATCGTCGAAGCCATTCGATACCTTGGCCCTCGTCGCTGTGCTCTCTCCATCGTCGAGGGCAACTCTCTCGATGGAACTGCCGACGTTCTTGCCGCTTTGCGACCTTTTTCTCAGGATATTGGCGTCGCATACTTTCACAACCACTCCAAGATCAATCCCTCCCAAGGCTCGCGCATCCATAAACTGGCCCGACTGCGCAACCTGGCCCTTATACCACTATACAGGAAGGAAGTTGACGTGACGGACGAGACAACGGTTCTATTTATCAATGACGTTGCTGTATGCGCAGAGGACATGCTGGAACTCGTGCTCCAGCGCCGCAAACTCAATGCTGACATGACTTGCGCTATGGACTGGGTGTACGTAGGCGATCACCCAACCTTTTATGATGTCTGGATCGCTCGAACCATCGATGGAGATTCTTTTTTTGAAGTAGGGTCTGAAGGGAATTGGAACTCAGCCTGGAGCCTTTTCTGGAACGCACCTCAGACTCGGTCTCGATACGATTCCCATTTACCCTTTCAGGTATTTCCCTGCTGGAATGGTGCAACAACATTCGCAGCTGCGCCTTTATTGCACGGACTTCGCTTCCGTGATGTTCACGGTAATAAAGACGAGTGCTTTCAGGGTGAACCTCAATTGTTTTGCAAAGACATGTGGTTCAGGGGTTATCGCAAGATCGCTGTCATACCGGCGGTGAACCTGGAGTACTCGGATGAGAGGGGAGCGGATATCAAGAAGCTCAAGGGATATGTGTCAGACAAGGTGAAGAAACAAGCGGAAGATAATCGCCACATCGAATGGGCGTTTGATGCTCCCGAGCAGGTGAAGTGCATGCCAAACTGAGAGAATCAATCTTGGCGGCCATGGAATGAGACTGCGGTGATTGTCACAACCGTGATTCGTCATCACGCTTCTGGGCCAGAATTGGATCGCCACCAGCCTGTACAAACCGCTCGGCAAGTACACAGCTGGAGTTCAAGTGAACGCACCGACATCTTCACGCCGCTATTCCATCTCCATCCTCGTTCGCTTACTTCTTGCTCCTTCGTTAGTTATTGTGACGAAGCACGCCAGGTGCACAATTTGGCGGAGCACAATTCGCGGTTAACTGTGCCGCCCTGTTTACTCAATGACGCCAAAGATAGTCCCAGAGACTCATTCAGACCGAAGTCTGTGAGAAAAACACTACAGCTAGCTATGATGGAAACGAATTCTCAGCATGTTAGTAGGCAAGAAGAATCGCACCGGTCCTCATGATACGACCATGATCGCTGCCTCACACGATAGCAGCGCTGACCGCAGCCCATACCCAGGGCTTTTAAAGGTGAAACTGGACTTGACCCTAAGTCTACGGTGAGGCTCGTTCATGGCTTACAGGATTTCGACGGGAAGCGCGAGGATCGGGCCCAGAATGTTTATTGCTTGATTTGTAAAACCGCTATTAATCAGAATTTTCGCTGTCATTACAATGAATTGTGCAAAATGCAGCAGCAGCTAGGGTCACTCGAGTCCTACATGAGGCATGAGGGGTGCAATGTCGAATCGAGCTGGGAGACGCAAAGAATTTCATCTTGACTCCTTTGAACACGCGATCGAGCGTCTTGCAGTTGAAGGCGTTCTCGCATTTAGTCTTGGTGGGATAAAACAACGCCATGCCGGAGTCACGGAACTCAACACCCGCCATGAAGTCTGACTGACACTGCAACAGAGGGGTTGTTCATCTGCCACATCGTCTCCAGCCATTGTTACCCGAGGAAAGGGGTGGCTAGCATAAAGCGAATCGAGGGTATCCAGGGCAGGCTGCAGGTAGGCCTGGGCTACTCCATAGTCTATACCACTAGCCTGTTTGACCAGAATTTTCTAGTTGAGAGATCTAGTCTCCCGGGAAGCCATCTCCTTCAGGTCGACGAGCTGGCGGAGAGCTACCACGCCAATTCTTCCGCCGTACTGGGCGAGCCGATCTGGAAAAGCACGTCCGCTATCAAGCAGCGCTCCGTATAGCAGTGGTGCCGGGTGCCGGGTGAAAGTTGTGAGAGAAGGAGTTTGCGGGGAGAAGAATCGACGCGGAACGACATCGACGGAAGCAAGCAGAGAACAGACGAAACAGGCAGTGTTGCTGGCGCTAATTAATTGAAGATGAAAAGGAGAGGCTGAACGGCGTAGGGAGAAGCACGCGTTTGTGCGAGCCTCGTTCGGTGAGGAGGAATTACTAGCCATGAAGCTAGAAACGTCAGAGAAGGCGGATCTCCAATGGCTTCGTAAAGAGCGCTATTCTGACCTCCTAGAGAACCACCATCAGTTACCTCAGGCCCTCGAAGGTATCTGAATTGAGCACATACTAGCTAGATTGTTGGAGATGTTGGCTGAAGCGTGTGATGATGGAAGTAGTAGACCTCCAGAGGAGAATGGGTTGTTGCATAATAGTGTAGGGGTGATGCAATAATCAGGGGGTAATTCGGGCCCATATGGAAGCTACTAGCAGGCCATGATACGTGATCAAGCTATTTGGAAGCTTGAGAATGCAGTACAATTGCAACACGAGAAGTCGTCGGATTCATGCCTTTGTATAACCTGGCGAATCACGACATGGAATTTGCGAACGGGACGAGGCAACTAACTAGCTAGTTGTTAAGAATGGACACCAAATTGAGCTCACATAGCCCAAGGATCCACAGGTATGGTATGGCCTCAATTAACAAGAAAGGTGATGTGAAGCGTTCACCGAGTTTTGGGCATATGGGGTTTTTTAATTATGGCTTGGATTGGGTTTTCAATTTGGTGTCATTACTAGCGGGTGTAATTGCAAACCTCGCAATGCACAGGGTAATCATCCATTTTCTTCTTTGCTTCTCACCGAAATTTAAAGGAGAAAATAACCTCTACTAGGGCAATCGGGCCTCGTCTAATCGTGGTTTCGCTCACACCGCAAACCCTCTCGTATGTTTCCTCGGCTGACTTAGCCTCATCCAGCACCTCGGCGGGGTGGAGGCACGGATCAGAGTCAGACCGCGTTGATTATTCCTCTTGGAGGCTGTGCGGAAGGCACCAGCGGAAGGCAATTGCATTACAGCGCTGCCCTTGGGACCATGGCCTTGACTTTACCTGTGACACACCTGGCTGCCGGCCCTGTGGCGGGACATCTGTATCCCACCTCTCCAAGAGAGACAAATGGCCTCACAGGCCACCGTCTAGCGAGGCAGCCATATTTCGCAAGTGTGTCCGTACTTACAAAGACTGTTGGGAAATCTTGATTGCGGGTTGGCTTTCGAGATAGGTTCAGAATTGGCCATCCGTCCTGCCACCACCATGAGAGTCACACAGCCAAGCCATCGCCCTAGTAAGAGTGATGTGACTGCGAGTATTGTAGAGTCTCAAAAGAGGTGGATTAGGTCTGCGAGGGTCGCAGGGGAAGCTGGGAGAGCGCTGCTTCACGATGCTAGCAGGTTGATCTGTGCTTGTTTTCTCCTTTACTCCCAGCTCAGGCATGGCCCACTCGCTCCACAGAAAGGGCAGGTACGATTTCATTTTATTCTCAGACCCGCCTCACCAACCCTCTTCGAGATCGACTGTCGTGGTGGTATGAACAGGAACTTCTCATACCATTGAATTGGATGTACCGTGCATGTTTTGTTCTCTTATTGGCTACTCTTGAGAACAACGTGAACAACGGGGATGCCCATGCGGTCACACGAAGCAACAATGACTCGCTGTTACAGAGCACACTGGTAGACCCACGCTCCTTCGCACCGTGCGAGATGGGGCCGGCGCTATACAGTTGTTGGGGCTGAGGATTGGGGACCGGGGAGCTTTACTAATAAATTCTGCAATTCCGGGTGCGACTTTCACACGTTCAAAGTACCACGATGTGGGACACAAGGCTTCCCTGCTGAGGACAAGGGATGCCAAGACGTCAAAGTACTCAGCCAGGCCCTATCATGCGTACGCCCACGCGAATCGGCGCGGGCGGATGCAAGCGCTCCTGCCCGCTGCTCCACTCCACATCTCCACTTCTGCGCAATCGTGGAGGCAGTTTGTCTCGCTGGCGCGGGCGCCTCGCGCTTGGGTGGATGCAAGCCCGCACGAAATGCTTGTTCTGCGGCCCTCTACATACGATACCTGACTCGCCGAGTCCATCCGCATATGACGCGCCGTCTTGCTCGTATCAGGCGACAGCGCTAGAGGCAGGTTCGTTTTCTAGCTGCCCAAGAACGGCGGCCCAGATTGTCACCATCATGGAGAAGTACCATTTCCCCATCTTCGATTGTGCCTGCAGGACTTTGCGCCGGTCACGAATTTTGGTCTCTCAATAAGCGCACAGGCTGCTCCGACGCTGCCCCCGCCAGCCGAGCATGCTACCGAGACTGTTGCCTGAATTGGCTGGCAATTGGCTGTCTCCAGCGCTCGCCTTCTACGGTGTCGCTGAAGCCCCGAGTCGCACCTCGGTCTCGCGGTGACATTAACCAAGTGCAGTGTTGACTTGGTTTGTATGTACACGTATTTGCTTGCAAACTTGGGATACCTATAATTGACGGTCCGTACTCCAGATAGAAGGTATACTGAGATGAGTTCATTGAAGCTGCATTAGGGTCTAGTGATGTAATAGTACATAAAACGGACTGCTCTGCCGTACTGAGGGGGCCTCCAAAACGGCGTACCGTGACTGTGGACTCCAAGATGCGTACCAGCAAGCCGACGTTTTCCCGTTGTGCATCGATCTCCACCCAACTTTGATCTCCTTTACTGAGCTCTAAGATCCTAAAGTTGAGTCCAGATCGAGAGCCAAACAACGCCAATATAGTTTACATCCACGATTCGAATTGTCTTGACCCTGGGAGTCCTCTAATTGAAGCGCAAAGGGTACGACTCGAGCTATCACCAAGTCCAACACCTGATGTTCTTGACGATCCGGTGCGTTCAAACCCGAAACTTACCTTTATCAACAGCTCAATCAGGCTAATCCTAGAAAGACGAATCTGAGATTCGGTAACGCGTTCTTGATTAACCAACTTGACAATGGACGCGACCCCGACAAGGCTTCCGCCGTAGGCCAACGGGGACTTCCTGCAATTTCCGACCTAAGAGACCACGGTGCCGCTACGCTGAACGGTTCTTCTCTGCAAACTCCTTCTACGGACACATCGATCCCATCATTTCCTTCGAGCTTGATACCGGACAATAATTCCCCTGGCCCACATCTATCTGAAGAACTTTCTTCTACCCGCGCCTCTGGTCAATCGTCTAAGAATTTCTCGTCTCAAGCAACTCCAAGGCTCAGCCCTCAATCTTACCAGAAGCGGAAAGCTTCATACCAGTTCAGATGCGATAAGCCCGGTTGCAATGCTGAACCTTTTGAAGATGCATTTCTTCTTAGATCCCATTCTATTAAGCACTCTTCGGATCGCCCCCATTACTGCTCCACTGAGGGATGTCCCCGCGGCAAAGGCGGGAGAGGTTTCAAGCGCGAGAACGAGAGAAAGAGACATGAGCGAACCCACAACCCTATAAAAACCCGCTGTCCTCTCTGCGTTGATGACATATATGAAGCTCCACGACTAGATCTTCTCTGGAGGTACGATACGTCGCTCTTAGCTTGCTGTGAAACCTCTTTCTCAGTATTCTCCTCTTTTCTCATAGATTTGAGTAAGCTCAGTTCTTTCTAGGCATCTCCGTCTTCGTCATGAGGGCATATGTCCAAATCATCCGTCTTTACGAGGAATATTCCCCAAGAAAAAAGGAGGGAATAGCTGTTCCAACAATATCCAAGAATAAGGTCGCCCTGGTAGTAGTACCTGGCGGAGGATTGGCAAGGCTATATATCCTGATGATCCGTGACAGCGTGAAGATTTTGGGACATCTGGCACATCAGCCCTTGGCCAGAGACTATGGCAGCTACACAAAACGCGTAAGGCACAAATGCTGTGAACGAGGGACTAATTACGTGGCGATATAGTCAGGGCCAGTTACGAGATGGAGTGTGGAAGGGCAGTGGCATCGTGCAGACTAATTACTGCTGGATATATCGGTTGGTGCATACATTACGAGACATAACTGAGCCCTCAATCTGTGTAGTCTGATAGCAGAACTATCACAAATGGAGAGGGGATGGATGCTCTATGATTGCGTACAGATATTCCCATCGCGAGTTTGCTCCGTCGGGCATCACCACTGTCCGTGGAGGCTCAACTCAGGTGAGATGAAGGCGAGGGGCGTGTCGGACTGGCCTTTCATCGCTCGATACCACGAGAACTCGGAGAACCGATGGTTAGTTGACATGGCATTTTCACGTTTATACTGTCCAAAACTCCCTGGTCGGGAAGGTCAGCCATCAGTTGCTAGATGAAGTTCCTCGTCGAGCAGAATCGAGACCGTAACATGACTACCCACTGCTGTTAACAAAACACTCTATGTAGGAATAGCGATGCCAGTACGCGGTTTATTGAGCCTCCAGTGAAAGGTTATCGATGGGCAACTTTGTGCGTCGGTTAGCAATGATCAACCTAAAGAAGTCATCGGTTTGCTCGCCAGTAAGAAGCACTCCACCGGTCACTGTGGTATTTCCTGTGATCCATCTTGCGGTAATTAAAATTCGAGGAAGAGGCCAGCTCGAGAGGACTGTGGTCGGTTCCAGCGACCAAGTCTTCATCGTATTCACGCATCTTGTCCAGCTGACGACGTTTCATCATCTCGGGCATGATACCCCACCTCATGTTTTTGGATCTCGACAGACACCTGCTCGTGGGACAGCCCTGGACGTTCCAATGGAAGCCCGCTCGTTCGTCTCGCTCGGCGTGCGTGGACATCATGATGTTGAGGGAGGCGACCGGGAATCATTTGGCATTATTCTATCGCAGTGTCAGAGGAACGATTGCGGTTTTCTCGGGGAAGAGAGAAGCATGGAGAATGTGAGAGGCAAAAGAACTGTTGGTAGCCAGTTGTCGGGGATGAAGGAAGCGAAAGCATCCTGGGATCAGCGGACGGTCAACGACAGAGGCGCTCAGCTCGGGGACGCGCGGTGGGCAGTCACGGAACGGAACTTGATAGTGCAGTTGAGGGCAGTGATAGCTGAAATTACCGAGTTAGATGAGACCACTGTCCGGTAGCGAGATGATGGCAAGTTTGAGGCGGCGGCGGTGGCTGCCGACTTGCTGAAGCCGCTGGGGGGAAGAAGCAATGTCGAACTCATGCCGTCAGGTGGCCAAAAATCTGTATGGTCCTTTGACGAGAGTCTGGGTCTAAAAGTCTCCACATGCTGTGGTGATCTAGTCAGGGAGCACTTGGGATCAGTCTCGTTTGTGTGAGAGAGCCGTTCAAGGCATCAAGCCGGCAATGGTCGCTTTATGAGTATCCTCAGATGAGCTGGGTAAGTTTTCATTCCTGATTCTTTGTACAAAGTAGGTTTCTGTTGTCACATCAACATTTAGTCCTTGGCATCCCAATATTAAGGCTGTTCATCTGTTCTATTTACCCAAGATATCACACCTTCGCCCATGGCGTTTTGGATCATGGCCATTCCTTTTCGAGCACTGTTCAGGTAATATAACGAGATTTGGTGATTGCCCTGATAACGTGATATTTTCCCTTGGAGTACTTCTATCTGACCGAGCACGACATCTTCCATGAGATAGTGTGAGCAGGAGGGTACTCGGGAGCCTAGGCTGATCATGGCTTTATGGAGCTTCTCGGATTGAACTTGATCCAAAGCAGCTTGAAGAATATCAAGACCTCGCGCCGCATGTACCCTAGGATCTTTAGCATTAAGTAGCTAATCGAGGTTCCATTGTTGATGAAGATACTGGTTTTCTTGTGGCTCACGTCTGTGCCGTGCTAGCTTGGCTTGTATGTAAATGTATTTGCCTGCAAACTTGAAGCAGGCCTCGAGCGACGTGCCGGAGCCTGGACAGAAGCAGCAGACCAACGTCCCCTGGTAGTGGCTCATGGCGCGTCGGTTTCGGTCGTGTTTTCTCGAAAAGCCTCTGATGTGGTACTCGCAGGTTTCGATGGAACATTTCTCCACCCTGTCCTTGGCGTGTGTAGCGTCGGCCTTGAGCTCCTTGAAGGAGCCATTACGACGAGGGCAGGCTTGTTTCGGAGAGCCGGCTAACTCATCATCATTTTCCGATGGCGATGGTGTTTGCTATCCAAGAGTCGAGAAATGAGCTCCTTTAATGTCGGTGCTGAGGCGGGGCGATGTTATCATCCGCATCCCGCCCCGTCTTTGGTGTATGCATAATAACACAGAGATGGGGAAGGTAAGCAATCATATCAACAAGCCAAGCCGCGTGACGCAATCGAGTAGAAACACTTCTCTTGCTAGCCCTCCAATTGAAGTCCGCCAGCCCGGTGGTAGGCTGCTGATGTGAGGACTCCTGGAATCGCTCTCATTGCGATCATCTTCCAAATCCCTTTAAGACAATTTTACCGAAGCCACCTATTAAATGATGAGCCTGCCTCGCACTCGATATGTCGAAAAATAGCAAAGCAAAGATGGATCTTCCCCTATCGAGAGTTTGCAAAAAAGCAGCATTACTTCTATTCAAGCCGACATGGTCAATACATCCTCATTCAACGGGCCATGTTATAGGTAATACGCTAGAATCGCGAAGTCTGTAGCCCCCAATTCTTTCTCCTTGTTTCTGTTATTTACGTGCATTGGCCGAGCTACTTTGCAACCTCAGCGTCGTCCTCGTCGACCATGGCGAACTCATCCGACGCCACGTCGTCCTGGCCCACCATGACGAACTCATCCGACGACACGTCGTCCTGGCCCACCATGACGAACTCATCCGACTCCTTGTCGAACTTGCCGACTACACCAAACAGATCCGACGCCTCGTCGTAGACGAGCCACTTCCGGTGAGCAGCAATCTTGTACCCCAAATAAAGAATCCTTCGCCTTCGCTCGTCGACCAAGGAGCTGGACTCAAAGTATTTTTCGTCTTCCTCAACGTTGTCGTTGCCGAACCAATCTTCAGGAAAGTATTCCTCAGCGTAGCGGAGGCCACGCATGGCATAGTCCTCTGGCAATGGCCTTGGTATTTCATCCTTCTCATATAGAGGGGAACTTCCGTCCTTCTTGGGTTTCTTCGTGGTCAAGTACGAGAGGGTATTGAGCATGATTGATGTCAGCTTCCAAGGGTAATGGTCTTCTACATAAGCCATTGCGCTCGGAAAACCGGCCACGTAATGTAGGAACACAAGTGCGGTATGCACGAATGGCAAGGTGTTCGCATCACCCCACCGTTTGATGACGATCTCATATGTGCGAACGGCGAAAGAAAGAGCTTGGGTGAATACTTCACTCGGGGGGGCTTCGGAGACGTTACTACCATCCATGCTAACATCGGTTTGACCTGACTTATGAGGAAGAGCATTCATCAATACAGATGTCTCGTCTCCGTAAGCTAGTAGCGAGCAAGTCAAGGAAATACCAATAAAGTATCTAGACAACGGTCAGAAGAATTCACGGGAAATCAAGGAAGAATTCACGAACCCAGATTCGAGCCATCGTTCTGACGTTCTATGGATATGTTCATCGAGCATGCCGAGGAACTCGTCCATAGAGTCTTGCAAGCGGTCTTTTGCCTTGCCAGAGAAGAGGATTCCATGCACACGCACATATGCAGCGTCTATTGGAGAGAGCCGTGATGTGTTTGAGCCAAGCACGGGGTCAAAGAGAGTCATGATGCTCTCCCTGGCACTGAGGAAGGGGATGGGCACACACAAACTTTTGGTATAGTAATAGAGCTGCTGTAGAGCATTAGGCCTGGCGAGGATGGCCAGGTGATGGTAGAGTCGGCCCGTGGTGGGCGACTTGTCAGAAGCCTTGCTATACCAATGACGGGAAACTCCTGTCCAAACTTCACGATCTCTTATGTCGTCATCCTCAATCGCCATACGATAGCGACCGAGATCTCCTAAGCATTCAATCCACGTTTCCTCGAATGCCGGAACCGTTTCGTAAAGAAGTGCCATCATGCTGTAAGCCAGGTAGAGAAAGGTGAGCATATGCTCCAGAGACTCGGGAAGACGATGTCGGAGAAGTTCAAGGAAGGAATGAATGCCGTGACGCCACATCCTCGCCGGCATAGCGTACTCGGATGCGAGGCGGCGCAGGGGTGGACTTGCGGATGGGTGTTGACTAGCCAAAAAGAAGTCGTGATGCTCGTGCAGCAGTGTTCTGTGCAGGGCAATTAGGGCCTGCCACTGCTCATTATTCAGTTTATTGGCATCGGGGCTTGACGATTGTGCATTGTCAACCTCGATACATTTTGTTTCAACTAGGACGAGGCCAGCATAAATGCCCTTGACTTCAGCGACGAGCTGATCTTCAGATATCGGTCTTGTTTCAGGTGGTGGTTTCGGCCCCTGGGACTTCAGGTCGGGCTCTGTCTCGGGCAGCCGATCGTCTTCGACGGGCACCAACATTGGCGGTTGAGACTGTTTGTCACCATCAGCCAAGGGACCGACTCTTGGACGTTCTAGATCGATTGGCGTGCCGTTTAGATCCTCACCACCACCGCATCGACTGCTGGGATAGCTATCGAGTTGATCAGTCACAATTATATACAGTTATCCGGGGGAAGCAGATAGCATGCTCACGGAGGGGGTCGTTCGTCATGGCCGTACGACGGCGGGATGCTGCGATCTGTCAAAGGGGATTTTGCAATCGTCCCTTTACCGCCAACCGTGACATAAGCGTTATTACTGGCGTATGCATCTGCTGCTAAAAGGGGCGCCTTTTCTGGATCGGAGCTGGATGCCTTGACTCGCTCATGAACGCGAAACAGGAGGTTCAAAAACTCCTTGAGGTAGTTGAAGACTGTTCTTGCCTTCATTTCGAAGGCCGATTGATCAAAGCTGGTTCAAAGAGGCGCATAAAGCAGGTGGGAAGAAGTTTGGTGTTAGCGGAAGAATAGAGCAAGTCGGGCAGGCGCCAGAGGGGAGAGTTAAATAATGTACGGCTCCCCATTGTGTGGCGGCTCGCAGGTTCTAGTTACAGCAAGGCAACTTGGTGCAATCCGCAAGGCAACTTGGTGCAATCCGCAAGGCAACTTGGTGCAATCCGCAAGGCAACTTGGTGCAATCCGCAAGGTAACTTGGTGCAATCCGCAAGGTTGCCTCGGTGCGAGTCATGAATGGCCCACTGCGTTCGTTCGCATCGTTCGCCACGGGAAGCCTCAGGCTGTCGGCGTGCCGCCATGGGCCTTCCAGTTGTGTCGACACGTTAGGCATCAGTCTCTGTTCTTCAATGCCTTAGTGTCAGAGAGAAATCTCAGTCCATTAGCTAAGTGAAGCAGTGGTTTCTTAGCCGTTTGCTTTCTTGTATCTTCACATGCCGTTGCCCTGATGTTTGGCGAGCTACAGGCTTGAAAAAGTCTGTATTCTAGAACGCTCCGTACCCGCCACTTCTATTCCGCTTTTTCCTCGATCTATTGTTCACAGAAGACTTTCTCTTCTCCCTGCACCTGCTGCCTCCAAGTTTTGCCTTCATGAGGCAGCCAGGGGAATGCACGGATGCGATACCCAGCGCAAGGCAACGGCGCCAATGCGGCGTCTGTCCGCCTTCATCTGAACAGTTACTTGGAAGTGGACCTCATTAAAGCTTTGATTCTAAACTTGTACAGCTCGGAATCATTCGGGAGTGAGCTGTTAAGATAGATGAGGAAAAGTGCGGAAGGGCACCCTTGGACATGTTCCTTCATAGCTGGAATTACTAGCACTCTCACGGTTGACCCTCCGTATATATATCCGTTTTCGCGCTTGTGTTCCATGAACCGCTCGCTCTTATGTGCATTCACCTCCAACCAATTCCTCTCTAAGATCGACCTTGCTATCAAGTTCGAATTGCAGAAAAGGAATGAGTTGCACATCTATCAACTCATCCAACCAGGTCGGTACTTTGCTCCGAACTATGCAGAGAATCCCTTGATATTGACCAAACCCAGGAGCTCAGTGATGAAGAGTGCCGAATCAGACCACGTCGTTCAGACCGCACCTGTGGCAGAGTCACCAGCTATAACCTCAGGACGCTGAGCGATCAGGCTCACAATCCTGCGGAAACCACCTCGACCGACCCCCACAGTCTCCAGTTCAAAGCCGGAGAAACAAAGTCGACAAGTTCCGTCGTCTGTTGCGGCGGCTCGCAGCCGTGGACCAAGATCTCAACGAGTACAGTCCAACCTTGACATACGGACCATGTTCCTAACATATGACCAGACATATCAGATCAATGTTTCTCGGCGCGATGGCCAAAGACACAGATTGCTAAAGATTGGAAGTGCAATCTTGGATGTAGATGTCAAGAAGAGTGCGGAGAAAGATGCGAGAACCGGACCATGCGGTTCGAGTGTAATCGAGAGAATTGTGGTCCGGGTCAACAGGCATGCACAAACCGAAATTTTGCCTCACTCAAAGATAATACGAACCCCTTTGGCCTCGGTCTGATCGAAACGCCGGATCGCGGATGCGGCGTCCGCGGCGACAAACCCGTTCCGCCAAATACATTGATCATAGAGTATATTGGTCGTCTTCAAATGACCGACCCTGAGGTGAGTTCCTTCTCAAATGCTGGTCAGACAATCTCACTGACATTGGTATAGAACTGCTATACCGTCTGTTTACCTAAGGAGAAAGTATACATCAATGCAGCGACGGAAGGAAATCTAGCACGCTTTGTCAACCATAGCTGCGAGCCGAACTGTGTACTGCAGACATGGGTGGTGGAAGGACTACCACGCGTCGGCATCTTCTCGGGCGAAAAAGAAATTCAAGCACGAGAAGAACTGACGTTTGACTATCGGTTCTCGCCAAATGGCTCTTCCACGGAGAGATGTCTCTGCAAAGCAGACAGATGCCGAGGCGTGATTGGCCCGAAATCAGCGAGAAACGAGGTGACGGCCAGGGGCGTGGCAACCACACCTCAGAACCAGCCAATCGATCAAAACGGCACCGATCACCATGAACACAACAGCCCGCGAGAACCTTTGACAATCGTTGTCGCCTCAGCCGTTGTTGAATCTTGGCCTGAACCAGGGTACGGCATAATTCGACAACCGCAACTTGATCCGGGAGGATCTCGGGAGCAGCAGAGCCGTGGCTTGGAACGGCAAGAGATAGGAGCAGGTAGTAGAGACGTCATAATTTGTGATGATGTCAGATATGAGCGAAAGCCTACGGGACTTTTCCCGGGTAGGCTGGTCTCGGACGGCACTATCATCATATGCAATGGTGAGGAATTCGTAGAGTATCGCGTTCTCACCAAGCCGAATTTCTTTTAGCACAGAGTTCATTGTTTTAATAGATGCTTCATCTTTCTTGCCAGCTGGAACAGACTTGCCGTAGGAATCCTCCCTTTGCGATGCTGCATCAGTGTACAACGCACCGTGCATTGTTTTAGATTGGTTCTCACTTAAGCATCTGCACTACTTAAGTCAGAGACGTAGAGTTTGGTATCGATGCCTTCACCATCCAATTTTGGCTACTGCACCGGTCCCAGTATCGACTGGATGAGTGATTGCAATCCTCTTGCCTGTTCGCAGCCAGGGACTGGCCGTGGAGTTGCCCTTCAAGCGCCTTCCGCTTCCAAACAGCAGTGAGTGAGCAGTCTCCCAAGGATGACGCACTTGCGTGCTGCCCGTTGTAAGACGCAACATTTCTGGAGTGAACCGAGATAGCATCCTGCGGGGATGCCGCTGAGGTTGGTCTGCATCGCTTAAGAAGACCCGACTTGGGGGCGCAGGAACGACGCGTCTCTACTGCGCTATCATCGGCTGTCGCGCACACCCTTGCGGCTTCGCAGGGTGCCCCCCTGTCTCTTGTGACCTCAGCTCTTGACCACCACGGATAAGCCAAAGCGGAAGAGATAGATGGCACAACGTGCTGTAGATTGCTTGCCCGATGAAGTGGTTTTCAGACATGACGTTTGCTCGGCGGGAAATGCGAGCCCGGGCGTAGTCGTCAGCCTCGTTGTCGGCCCGGCAGAGCTGACGAGAAGACACGTCGGAACGGATGCCCCCTCGGGTGTGAGTAGCGGTGGACGCGACCTACGGCCTGAACGAACTCGGCCACCGTCCAGGGAGTCCCCCAGTGGATGATCCCGCTGAAGAAGGTCTGATTGTCCAGGCCGGTGGATACCATTGAGTACGTCGTGAACAACACGGTCGGTGTGTGCGTCCCTGTGCTCCTGGCTCTGTTGGCGACTTGCTCCAGGAAGTCGAACCGCTTCGCCGTTGAGCAATCGGAGGAAATGAGGCGCTCTGCGATCGCAACGTCGCTCCAGAATGGTTTAGCAGCGGTCCAGGCGATCGCGGCACGAAGCGGACATGTGGTGCAGACAAATATGTGGCGGCGGGAATTCGCCTCGTCGGGCTCGTCGACGGATCCGTCCGGGAGCCTGCCCTTCATCGCGTGCTGGAGGATGCAGCGTACCGCTTTGATCATGGGGTCCTTCTGAACAAGGCCCTTGTTCTCTCGGATATAACGGCGGATTAGGCTGTCCTCGTCGAGCTTCAGGTCGTCGCTGACGGCCGCTTCGGTGTAGGGAAAGTTCCAGCGGCCGTCGGGGGAGGAGAAGCTGCTGTCATTCCTTTTCACGGACTCCGGGTTCCAGAAGTCGGACAAAAAAGGCCAAGAGGCCACGCGGACAAGGAACTCGATCGAGGGAGGAAGGAATTCTCCTCGGGGGCGTTGATCTCGCCTGCTAATGTCCTCTTCACCAGCCTTCCGGACCAGCGAAGCAGCATCGCGGAAGCGTTGAGGGGTGCGACACAGGAACTCGAAGCAGGCTATGCCCGGGCGGGTGTCGGGGATCACCCTGTCTTCGAGATACTTCGCGTCGTAGAGGCGGATCGCGAGGAACGATCCGAGTTCGCACAGCACTTGCTTGATGAGCTCTGCCCGCTCGGCGGAGCCGCCAGACGTGACCTCCCAGGTCGGCCCCGAGTCGGCCCAGAGGGGGGCAGCCTTCTGCATGGCCTTGAGGAACCGGTTCGTCATCTCCTAGTTGATGCACAAGAGTTTGAAGGCGGACTCGATGTTCCTTGGCACAGTCGACATGGGGGTCGCACTTGTCCACACGGTCCACGATGGCCAACGAAGGAGCAAGAGGCAGGCGAACCGGGAGGGAGATGGAATAGCA